>ML278093.1:1464-18324 GCA_005239495.1 Nicotiana undulata
AATCCGCCGTGGCGTACGACCCGCTCCCTTATATTTCAACATTTCATTTCAAATCCACCGTGGCGTACGACCCTCTCCCTTATATTTCACAATTTCATTTCAAATCCGCCGTGGCGTACGACCCGCTCCCTTATATTTCACAATTTCATTTCAATGGACCTCAGAAGAACAACATGATGCAAAAAAAATAAATTAATTTCGTAGGAAATATAGCATTACAATAAATCATAAGAGCATTTCAACGAAAAGAAAGAAACATATTTAAGGCATTGCAAGGAAACATACAAGGCATGATGTGGGCCTAACTACCCGGACATAACAATAATAGCCGCTACGTACGGACTCTCGTCACTTGGCGCGTACGTAGCCCCCAAACAAGTCAAACATATCATGTACATCACCTATGGGGATGATTCCCTCTTACAATGTTAGAAAGGAGACTTACCTCGTGTCGAATCTACCCCTCGGACCACAATTGCGCCAGAAACTCCGAATTCTATACCCGAGGACTTGCAACTAGTCAAAAGATATATAATAACATCAATGCATGTACAATGTGATAACTCATCTTAGTTATTCCATAACATCGCTATTCTTGAAGAATTCTCAATTTCCAACCCAGGCCTCTTATGGCCAAATTTCGGAAATGTTCAAAGTAATGAACTACCCGAAGCCTAAGGATCGTAATTACATAATTTATTTAGGAATTTTTGGCTAAAAATGAAGTTTCACTATTTTCCCAAAACCCCACATTTTTCTATCAATTCCTATGAATTTTAAGATAATTGGAAGAGGATTTTATTTGAATTTGATGTTAAAAGTCATGAAAAACGGACTAGGAATCACTTACCTTGATGAGTTTGAACTTGGGCAGTCCTTTCCCTAGCTTGGAGGAGCTCTAATGGAGGTTGGGTATTGATTAATGAAGAAGAATCCCGTTATTTGACATTTAAGTACTGCCCAGGAAAACCTTCACTGCGATCACGACAGTGGTCCTGCGATCGCGTAGGACAAGCTCACCCGGCCTAGATGCTACTCAATGCGATCACAAGAAACGGGCTGCGATCGCGAAGGTGTGGAACCCATACCTCTGCGATCGCATAGAGTAATCGACAACCCAGCGAAATCCTTCTCCGCGATCGCAACCCACCTTCTGCAATCGTAGAGAAGGAAACCAGACAGCAGATTTTTTGGTTTTCTAACTTAGCTCCCGGGGGTCCAAAACACACCCGAGCCCCTCAAGACCCCATCCAAAAGCACCGGCAAGTCTGTATTCATGATACGGACTCGCTCAAACTCTCGGAACATGAAAAACAACAACGGAACTCGAAAATCAAACCCCAAAACCAAATTAATCAAACTCAAGAACTTTGAAATTCTAGAATTCACTTCAACGCGCCGAACCACCTAAACTACTCGGAATGACTTCAAAATTTGCAGACAAGTTATAAATGACACAACGGAACTATTCCCGGTCTCGGAATTTCAATCGGACTTCGGGAACATAAAATCACATTCCAAACCAAATTCAAATTCTGTGAGATTTCTCAAAACTTCATTAACTCAAATGTTTTCTCATTTTATCCGAAACCAATCAAATCAAGTCCGTTTTACACCAAATTTCACAGATAACTTATATAACACATATTGAACCTGTTCCAGGCTCTGAAATCATAATACGGGCCCGGCAGCACAGGTTTCACATCAAGGTTCATTTTCATAAGCCTTTAATATTTTCATAAAATAATTTTCTTTAAAAATTCATTTCTCAGACTTGGGTCCTCGGAATTCGATTTCGGGCATACGCCCAAGTCCCATATTTTCCTATGGACCTTACGGAACCGTCGGATCACGGATCCGGGTCCGTTTACCAAAAATGTTGACCAAAGTCAACTTTATTCAATTAATTATAACAAATTTAACTCTTAATCAAGTTTTTCAAACAAAGGCTTCCCGGCTACGCGCCCGGGCTGCGCACGCACATCAAGGTGAGATTAATGGAGGCTTTCGGGCCTCAGAATACAGTCCAAATTAGATGCACATAAGATGACCTCTTTTTGGGTCATCACAGCAAGGCGATCATTTCCCTAGCAGGTGCGAGACCGCACCTGCGGTCCTAAGGTCGCAGGTGCGGAAACCCCTGTTGGCAGCCCCTCTTAAATGCCCAAATTTTCGGGTTTCTCTCATTTCATCCATCTTCAACCTCCATTAGAGAGCCTCCAAGCTTGGGANATATTTGAGACTTCTTAGTGTTGACTTTCACATTATATTGTTGCTTTGTTTTGATATATATTATATATGCACGAGGGGACATTCTGTGCCGATTGATTGTGAGGTTATGCACGAGGGGACATTCCGTGTTGAATGTTATTATACATGCACGAGGGGACATTCCGTGCCGAGTGATTGTGAGGTTACGCACGAGGGGACATTCCGTGCTGAGTGTTATTATATATGCACGAGGGGACATTGCGTGCCGAGGGATTGTGAGGTTATGCACGAGGGGACATGCCGTGCCTTTTTCTGTTCATTATCTGTTGAGAAGTTAAATTCCTGCCTTCACTTTTACATTTCAGTCATTACCCTGTTCTACCGTGCTAGCATTTTGTTGCCCCTATTACCCCAGAATGTCCTCCCTGTATCTGTCTTACTTGCTTATTTTTGTTGCCATCTTTCCTGTTATATATAAAACTGTACAGGTACATATGTTGTTGTTGGTCCTAGCCTCGTCACTACTTCGCCGAGGTTAGGCTCGGCACTTAATCAGTACATAGGCTCGGTTGTACTGATGCTACACCTGCACTTCTTTATGTTGTGCAGACTACGCAGCTGGATCCGGTGATCACTGACGGTCGGAGCTTCACTCAGCGCATTCAGGGACATCAAGGTAGACCCGCAGACGTTCGTGGGCCTTGGCGTCACCTTCTACTCTTCACTTTCAGTTCTGTCTTACTTTATATCCCAAAGACAGTCCTATGTACTTATTTTCAGACCTTTTGTTTGTAGTAATCTCTTAGACAGTTCGTGAATATGTGACACCAGTTCTGGGATTTGTATATGAGTTTTATTTTGAAAAGTGCTATGTTGTATGTAGGTTATTTTGTTAAATTTCATTGTGGGCCATCAGTGCCTTATTTATCCTGGTCGTTTTAGTTGTTAATGAGTTTTATTTAGTTCAAACGTTGACTTGTCTAGCGGGTTCGACGTTAGACGCAGTCATGGCCCGAATGTGGGATTTCGGGTCGTGACAATATTACAATGGAATACGAGGTATTAAAATATTTCTTTTTCCATATATTTATTATTTTTGTGAAAAGAAATATGATCATGGCTGGCATTGTTTTACTTGTAAGTCCTCAGGAATAAAATTATAATTTAATAAAGGAAACGTTACCCTTTAATGATGACAAAACTCTTTAACAGAGTATTCTTAGAACATTGCTCATGAAGTAAATTTTGTCTGTGCACACGAAACCAAATCAATTGCATTACATTTTATTATAAATGATGAACCTTATGACCCAAGTATCTGTACAGGTGTATTGGTGAATTTAAGTGAAGAGGCTAGTATTTATATCTTGATAAATAGTGGAAGGATAATAGTTATGAAAATGATTCTAAGGAAAAAATAGAAGAAGAAGAAAAGGAATTAAAGACCTGAAAATTAAAATAAGAGGATGTGCACCAGAATATATTTGGACACTGGTATGAAAATTTAAGCCATTGTTTGCTTCTTAATCTCAAGTTAAGCATATTTTGGCTTTTTTTCTCTGGTTTAGTATTACGTTGGAAGAATTGTATTTAGATATTAAGTTTGGATTGAGATATTGGGACGTATTTTGATATTAAAAAAAAAGGCACCTAGTAGATAAAATGTTAAGAGTCAACTCTAAGTTTGAACATTAAGGATATTAAGATTTTACCTCGACTAGCCTAATTGATATCGTTAATCAATATTTTGGATAGATTGAGGCTACCAAAGACTATCTGGTTGGTGTTCTAGACAGTGCAAGGTTGGGGAACTTTCCGTTAGCAAGGTAAGTGAGACTTTAAGCTTTGGTACTTGCTTTTCTAAAACCCGTTTTGAAAGTGTATTTTCTCTGCCTGGTCCATATGTTGGGACAAGCGTGCGCTTGGCAGAATAGGTTGTCTTAGACTAGCCGCAAAAATATTATTTTATTAAAAATATATAATAAAAATATTATTTTATAAGTTGTTTGATAGTTTGATACGGCTGTGCGCCATGATGTTGAGTTTGATACAGCTGTGCGCCATGATATTGAGTTTGATATGGCTGTGCGCCATGATGTTGAATTTGATACGGATGTGCGCCATGATGTTGAGTTTGAGACGGCTGTGCGCCATGATGTTGGGGCATTGTGTATGACTTTGTATATTATCCGAGCATTATGTATGCTTCTTGACATATTTGAGGCATTGTGGTGCCATTGTGGACTCGTATGTGTGTTGGTAAATTTCTTTCACTGCAATTATGACAAGTCCTTAGTGGGTACTCTTATTGGTTAATTCTTAATAACTATGTTGATACACATGATGTTGAGTTATTGTATAATTATCATATTTACTATATCATTCATGTTGTGGTGTGTTTGTATTTTCTAACACTTGTTCCAGAGGTATTTAAAGTGGCGGGTCGAGGATCTTACTGGGTTATATTTACGTATAACTCACTCCTTACCTGCATCTCTATGCAGATACTGTTGCGGGAGATAGAGCTAGTGGTTGACGTGTTTGTTCGAGTGGATCCTATTACTGAGGTAAGCCACCGCATTGTTCGTGGAGGCTTTTGTTTCAGACTTACCTAACTCGTGTTAGTTATTTTCTTTTTCTTTGGGGTTTGCATACCCGTCAATAAAACTCATGTTACTCTATTAGATGCTCCATGGTCTTAGTGTGTGATTTGGGCTAGAGTTTTATTATTCGAGTGATGGTTTTTCTATCGATTAACTAAGGTATTTGGCGATAACCATTTTCTCTTTAATTATTAAAAATACTATTAGGCCTGCATTTTTCTCTCTCAGTGTTTGTGTAAATGGTTAAACGTTAGAGAAAGGGGTTCGCCTGGCAAGTGGTGTTAGCTGGGTGCTAGTCACGTCTAGGGGGTAGTTTGGGACGTGACAATTCAAGCAGATGGCAGAGTGGTTTGTTAAAAGGGCTACAACTGCAACGTCATTGATGGAAATGGGTGTTGAATTTATGCCACTACTACTGAAAATATTTGAGAGATACAGGCGACGAGCACATTAGCATTTATTTTTACAGTATTGCCACAAGCAAAATATTTTTGAAGTTCGCACCGCTATCCATCAAAACCGGGAGAATAATGTACACACCATAAATGAATCTAGAAGGTTATGCTCTTGTAGGAAATTGTCCATCTACCACATGCCGTGCTCACATGCCATAAAGTGCTTTCAACATACAGGTTTAGGGCCAACCAATTACGTTGATAAACAATATAGTGTTACTGCATACTTAAACACATATAGTAGGCAGTTGCAGCTAGTGGGTGCTGAACATTATTGGCCGCCGAACCATTTAAAATGATGTGTAGCAAGGAGTTATTTCATCAGCGACAGGTGCAAAAAAGAACGCGTATACGAAACCAAATGGATGTTGGTGATACAGTTTATGCGCGCAAATGTGGCATATGCTCGTAAACAAGACATGATCGTCGTAAATGTCCTTCAGCTGGTTTGGGTAGCGGTGGAAGTTCATCTAATGTGCCCAACTATCAAGGATACACGTAATGTTTTGTTTCCGTAATGTGGTTGTAATAAGTGTATGTACTTGTTTATCTTGCAGAATGTATGAAATAAAATTATGTTTTCATTGCTGTTAAATCTTGTTGATATTTAACATTATCATACAGATAAACAATCTAAAATACCTCAGTGGAGTAAATTAATGAATTTCTCCCTCCCGTTCATGTTATAGAAAATAGTATTGGATTAAAAAACCAAACTTATTACGTTGACTTTCGAATTTCAATATTGCCAGCATTATATCGAAGGCTAAAATTATTAGAAAACTACACTGTCGGAGGAGAAAGATGTTAGACAATTATGTGAATATATATATATATATATATATATATATATATAAATTAGTCCTAGTCCCGTATGTAATAGGATATCGTGGTTAAATACTACGTTATGTGTGTTGTCTAGTCGACCTGAAAAGTTGCCCATTTGTAAAAGCTATCTTCTAAAAAAGTTGTATTGTACCAGAAAGTATCTTTAACACATGAAACATAGCGCGTTTAAAAACTACATTATGTGTGTTATCTTGTCGACCTGAAAAAGCTGTCCCCCTGCAAAAGCTATCTTCTAGAATATGCATTGTACCCGAAAGAATATTTAACACGCGAAACATATCGCGGTTAAATACTATGTTATATGTGTTGTCTTGCCTATAAATAACTAGCGCATTTTAGTTATTACCTGCGCTTAACCAAAACAAATGGTAAAACTTTCCATAAATTTTTCATTTTTCTTGCATTAACAAATGTCTGGACGCAATGACCAACCAAGGTTCTATTGTTGAAAACGGTGTATGACGAAGTCATGTTGGTCCGATGGTCATGTTGGGCACAAATACTGGATGTGTGTAAAAAGGTTTGGAGGCGATGACGGAAAGTATTGCAATTTTGAGGAATGGTATGATGAACCCATTAAGCAGGAATGCTACAAAAAATCTTTGCAGTATATTTGGAATATGAATTGTGAATACCAACGGTGTGAGTCTGAAATGAAACGAGAAATTGTGACATTGCAGGAGAAACTAAAAGAGGCGGACTGGAAGAGAAATTTAATTTGTTGGAGCAGAGAATAATAGGCGGTAATGACTAAACAATGACATGTATGTGTTGAGTGTAGTATTTTATCCTTATGATTTTCGTATCATGTGTTTTCATTAGTTGTACTGAATTTAAATTATGTTAAGTTTCTATGTTTGTGTTTGTGTTGTAGTATTAAAATAACGAAGAACCGGATAAATAAAAACATAATGCGCATATAATGTAAACAATAAAAATTGTTGCTAGTATTTTACTGAATGTCATATTTACATAAAATTCAAAACAAAAATCAATGCGTCCCACATCCTGTGTGCTTCAATGCAGCCGCCGGCCTGAGGCGCATCTCATCCCTCCTGGCTACACACAGGATCATCCCCTGTGTGCTTCAATGCAGCCGCTGGCCTGAGGCGCATCCCATCCCGCCCGGCTACGCTATCAGGATCATCCTCATCGCATCGCCTCTTTATTGCAGGATGCGCTACAGCATGATCGTCAATAGGGATGCAGGCTCGGTAGAAGAGGCTGTCGGTCTAACAGTAACCTACAGAATAATAAGTTATTTCAGTATATGAAAATATATATTAGTAATGTACGTGTTAAGTAACAAAAATTTAAATTGTCTTACCATGGTCTCGTCGGGCTCCTGAATATAATCATTCATCGCAGCCAGGTCAGCATCGCACATGTCGTCTGACTACACGGAGATGGGAAAAACGGACCTTGAGAAAGCCCAACATGTAGTCCACTCTCCTAGCACGGAAATTCTGGGCCAACAACTGTCCCTCCCATATGTGGGAGGACCTATGATCGCCTTGTAACGACAGTAGCTCCACGCTGGCAGGTCCGGGGTGCATAGGCGGAACCTCCACCTCTACTGTAAATTAAACAAGATTAATTACATGTTAGTTTTATTATTTTATATGTATGTTTGTAAATTAAATAATTAATATTCATAATTATACAAGATTTAATTATTAAATATTCACATATGGGTTCCAGGCTCGATTTTTGAGGCCCAGTAGCATCAAGATATCCGAAATTCTTGTGTTCATGATGAGAAAATTATCTCGATTTATAACTGAACATGTCTGCTGTTTTAAATGTTAGTTTAATACTATATGTGTTAGTTTTATTAATTTATATGTTAGTATTACTATTTTACATGTTAGTTTTATTATTTTATATGTTAGTATTACTATTTTACATGTTAGTTTTATTATTTTATATGTTGTTTTATTACTCACTTATTTTTAACTATAATAAAATTAAATAATTAATTTTTATAATTATACAAGATTTAATTATTACGTATTCACATATGGGTTCCAGGCTCGATATTTGAGGCCCAGTAGCACCAAGATATCCTGGATTCTTGTGTTCATGATGAGAAAATTATCTTGATTTATAACTCAACATGTTTGTTATTTATTAGTTTATATGTTTGTTTGTTACTCACTTATTTTTTACTATAATAATATTAAAATTTTATAATTATACAATATTTAATTATTAAATATTCACATATGAGTTTCTGGTTCAATATTTGAGGCCCAGTAGCACCAAGATATTCAGGAAATATTGTTGTTTTCTCATGTAATTTTCTTAGGATCGCTGACTAGAATTGGACAAAGTTTGTGTTTGAACTATCATCTATTTTGACATATTTTTGGGTATAATAAATACTAATATGATTAATTTCAATAACTACATGGATACTACGCTAAAGGCACTACATTTTACTACGCTAAAAGTGCACTATATTAAAAATACAAGCACTACATTAGGCCACAAGATACTTGTAACGACCCGGTCGGTCGTTTTGAGAGTTAGCGCCCCGATTCCCAAATAGCTGCTTCTCCCATGTCTATTTCTGCTTTTGGGACTTGTCAGAATGTTTAGTTGTGAATTTCGGAAAGTTTTTGGACACATAGTCTCTGTATGTGAGTTTAAGCTTTAGAAATCGGACCGTAGTTGGAAATGTGTGAAGACGGATCCAGAATGGAATTCCGTCGACTCCGTTAGCTCCGTTGGGTGTTTTAGGGGTTAGGAGCGTGTTCGGAATGTGTTTTTGAGGTAAGTAGTAGATTTAGGCTTGAATTGGCTAAAGTTGGAATTTCGGCGATTTCGGCCGATAGGTGAAATTTTGATATCGGGATCAAAATGGAATTCCGAGAGTGAATGTAGGTCCGTAGTGTCATTTATGACCTATGTGTAAAATTTGAGGTCATTCAGATTAGTTTTGATGTGTTTCGACATCGGTTGTGGATTTTGAAAATTTTATAAGTTTTTAGGCTTGAATCCATGCATAATTGGTGATTTTGATGTTATGTGACGCATTTTGAAGGCTCGACTAAGTTTGGATAAGGTATTAGGACTGGTTGGTAAGATTGGTTGAGGTTACGGGGGCCACGGGGATGTTTCGGATGCTCAACAGGATGAATTTGGACTTAGAAAACCAGCTGAAGCATTGTTGGTTCTGGTGTTTCGCACCTGCGGATGGGGAGCCGCAGGTGCGGACATGTCAGGTGTGGAGGAAGGCATCGCAGGTGCGGATGTGTTCAAGGGAAGCCAGGCTCGCAAGTGCGGACAGGGTTCTGCAGGTGCGGAGCCGCAGATGCGACCCAGTGACCGCAGGTGCGTCCCTAGTTCATTTAGTGAGTTTTCGCACCTGCGATCATTTTTCTGCAGGTGCGGTCCAATGAGTCGCAGGTGCGGAATTCTTGGGTTGTTTATACAAAATCCGAGGGTTTGAAATTCATATCTTCTAAAACGATTTGGAGCTCGGGAAAGTGCGATTTTTGAAGAGATTTTTACCTGGGCAATTTGGGTAAGTGATTCCTACTCGGTTTAGACTAATTTCCATGATTATACTCTTAAATCTATGTTTTAATGTCGAATATATGGAGGAAAATTGGATAAAGTCCTTAGGCCAAATTTTTGAGTTTTGATCGAGATTTTGATATCTGATTCGAGTAATTCTTGTATGGTTAGACTCGTGAGTGAATGGGTGTTCGGAATTGATAACTTTTACCCGATTCTGAGACGTGGGCCCGGGGGACTTTTTGGGCAATTTTCCTAATTTCGCATATTAGTTTTGCACTAATTAGCTATATTGATTCTTTAAAGTGATATTTACATTATGCAATTGAATTGAATAGATTTGGGCCATTCAGAGTGGGGTACTCGTGGCAAGAGCGTGATTTTGAGTTGAGTAGAACAATCGAGGTAAGTGGCTTTCCTAACTCTATGTTGGGGACTTCCCCTTAGGTTGTTTTGATACTATTTGTTGTGTGGGCGCTGTGTACGTGAGGTGACGAGTACGTACACGGGCCATTGTTGCTAAAATTTCCACTTTCCTTTCCATGCCATAAATCATTTCACTCTTATTTCACTGTTTAATGTGCTAATTGTGTAGTTTAGATTATGAAGAAGCATGCCTACCTGCCTTTACCTAAAATTTTGATACTATGTGCACCATGTTTAGTTAGTCTTATCCTGTTCTTGCATGTGGCTTTTTCTCCTGAACTGCTTAAATAAACCTTATCCGACATTCATTTGCATTTTCATATTTAAATTGGGACTACAGACGTATTCCAGGAGTTTCCCCCCCTGTATTGCATATTTGAATTGGGACTACAGACGTATTCCAGGAGCTTTTCCCCTGTACTGCATATTTAAATTGGGACTACGAACGTATTCTAGGAGCTTTCCCCCTGTACTGCATCTTTACATTTGGAACTATGGGACGTATCCCGGGAGATTCCACCATATGATACTTTGTGCTGAGCCAAGGGCTCCCTATTGCTGTTTTACCTTCAGATTATTCATTTATATTGTTTACCTTAGAATTTATATCCTTCCGAACTATTTTTTTTTAAACTGTTTTACTTATAAACATCCAATAGAGCCTTAACCTGACCTCGTCACTACTTGATTGAGGTTAGGCTTGGCACTTACTGGGTACTAATGTGATGACCCAAAAGGTCATCCCTTATGTTTATCTCAAAACGGTGTTCCAAGGCCTTGAAAACCCCTTTTTATCTCACCTCAATTTGCGTGCGCATCCTGGACGTATAACCGGGAAGGCATTATAGGAAACACTGAGAAAATGTTAGTTTTTGCCTTTAAAAAATTGATTTAAGTTGATTTTGATCAACATTTTGGGTAAACAGACCCGAACCCGTGATGTGACAGTCCCGGAGGGTCCGTAGGAAAATATGGGACTTGGGTATATGCCCGTAATCGAATTCCGAGGTCCCAAGCCCGAGAAATGAATTTTTGAAAGAAATTGTTTTCTGAAAATATAAGGATTTTAGAAATTTGATTATATTTGAAATTTATGGTATCGGGCCAGTATTTTGGTTTCGGAGCCCGGTACAGGTTCAATATGATATTTTTGATATGTTTGTAAAATTTGGTAAGAAACGGAAGTCGTTTGATGTGATTCAGACCCGTAGTTGTAAAATTTGATACTTTGGAAGTTTTGGAAATTTTCTTTGATTTTAAGGATAAATTAGTTGTTTAAAGTGTTATTTTGGCTATTTGATCGCACGAGTAAGTCCGTAGGATGGTTTTGAGGTTGTGTACATGTTTGGTTTGGAGCCCCGAGGGCTCGGGTGAGTTTCGGATAGGCGTCAGGGTGATTTAAACTTAGAAAAATCTGGTGTTTGGACTGTTTGCTGGTGTCTGAATTTTTGTACTATGCGAACGCACAACACAAGATTGGGAGGGGGTAGATTAACACTGTGCGAACGCACCCATGGTAGTGCGAACGCATAGAGTATAAGGGGCCCGGGGGCTGGGTAGTGCTAAAGCAACGCGAACGCACCACTTGGGATGCGAAGGGCGGGGTAGGGCAGCCTATGCGAACGCATTAGCTTGGTCGCGAACGCATAGGGAAAATTTTTTCCCAGTTTTCTTGAAACAGTAGCATTACAGGATTTTATCAAAATTTCATAACAACTTCACCTAAACTCAAAATTTGGCGCTTTTTGAAAGGGGACTTCACCACAAAATCATAGGTATGTATCCTTAGACTCGCTTTCTTCAAATTCCATTAACACTCATCAGATTTCTAGGCCTAAATCATGTTCTCAAGGGTAGAAAATTAGGGATTTGGGTAGAGTTAGGGATTTTTGAATAATTAGAATTTAGACCTCGTTTTGGGGTCGGATTCCGGAACTAATTACATATTCGGGCTCGTGGGTGAATGAGTGATCGGGTTTTGGTCCGAACCTCGTATTTTGACCAAGCGGGCCTGGGGTTGATTTTTGAATTTTTGGGAAGAATGCTAGAAGACCTATAATTAAGCATGGGAATTAAATTGTTTAGCATTTATTTGATGTTATTAAGTCAATTATGTCTAGATACAATTGATTTGGAGTCAAATTCAAAAGGAAAAATGGTGATTGAGGCTTGATTTTGGTCGTGGAAGTCGAGGTAAGTGTTTGGCCTAACCTTAGCTTGAGGTAATAGGTGTTGAGTCTTATTTGCTACGTGTTAATATCATGTTCATCGTATAGGTAAGATGACGAGTACCTATACGTTGGTGTCAAGCATGCCCGTGAGGCTGATATTATGAATTACGTGGTTTTCATTGATATTTACTGTGTTATAGTTTGAGTTTCATTTTGTGGTTATTCATTTTGGTGAGAAACTTTATGTGAAGATATGTACTTGAGTGAGATTGGTTATAGCTGTGTCCCTTGCCGGGATAGTGATATTTCTACTGTTGTTCCCTTACCGGGATGTTATGATTTATTATTATGGTTCATATTGTTGATTTTTCCTTGCTGGACTGTTGTTATTTATATTCTTTGGGTGAGGAAGAGTGTAAAGCAGGAAGGGTGATGCCGTGTATTGATTATTGTGAGGAAGAGTGTAAAGCACGAAGGGTGATGCCATGTATTGACTATTGTGAGGAAGAGTGTAAAGCACGAAGGGTGATGCCGTGTACTGATTATTGTGAGAATGAGAGTGTAAAAGCACGAAGGGTGATGCCGTGCCGTTTCTATTGATTATTGTGAGGTTGAGAGTAAAAGCACGAAGGGTGATGCCGTGCACTTGCATGTATTATTTGGTGAGGATGAGAGTAAAAGCACGAAGGGTGATGCCATGCAGTGTCTTCTCGGTGATGTTATTTCCTGCCGTTTAAGTTGATATTGAATTGTTGTCTTATTTCATCATTTCCTTTATTTGATATTTCTTTCCCCCAGCATGTTTCCCCCTTTCCTTGGTACTTAGTTGTTTACTTCCTGTTAATATTATTCTTCCGAATATTATTAATTGCACAGGTTGTTTTGGTTGTCGTGTCCTAGCCTCGTCATTACTTTGCCGAGGTTAGGCTCGACACTTACTCAGTACATGGGGTCGGTTGTACTGATGCTACACCCTGTACATCTTTGTTGTGTAGATCTCGGTACAGGACCCTACGAACATTGATTGAGGAGGCTGCCTTCAGTCCACGCGGAGACACCGAGGTAGTCCTGTTGGCGTCCGCAGGTCTTGGCGTCCCCTTCCATTTCTCTTGTATTCTGTTCTAGCTAATTCAGAAACAGATGTACTTATTATTTTAAACCTTTATATGTATTATTCATAGACAGTCTGTGAGTTGTGGCTCTAATATTCTGGGATTTGGTTTTGTTTTGTGAAATTTCATAAAGGCATTGAATTGAATTATATATCTTGCTTCATCTTATATTTTTATTCATGTTAATGTTGTAATTCACGTGCTTATGACTAATAATAAAGGAATAAAGTAAATTGAACATTCACGTTGGCTTGCCTAGCGGGTTCAACGTT
Organism: Nicotiana undulata; assembly: GCA_005239495.1. Lineage (NCBI taxonomy): Eukaryota > Viridiplantae > Streptophyta > Magnoliopsida > Solanales > Solanaceae > Nicotiana > Nicotiana undulata. The sequence goes on from ML278093.1 coordinate 15,086, forward strand.
AGGCGCCATCACGGTCCCGACGGTGGGAAATTCGGGTCGTGACAACCAATTGTGGTGTACTCATGCCCTTTCCTGCACATGTTTTTCGTGTGCAGATCCAGGTACAATTACATAGTTCCGTGGCTAGGGGTCGTGTAGTTGCCTAGAGGAGACCGCAAGGTAGTTCTGCCGCGTCCGCAGAATCCTACGAGTCCCCTTCTATTCTTGTTTTAGACAGAGACATCTTATGTATTTCTTCTTCTTCGTTGTATAGAGCTATTTTAGTACAGTGCTTGTGATTAGATGTGACATTCCGGGTTTTGGGAAGTTATGTTGTGCATGCCGAGTGGCTATGTTATGTCCATTTATGTTTTTCTTTCTGTCTTTATTTTATTATCTATATTTCTCCGTAAATTTAGGCTTACCTAGTCGTCGAGACTAGGTGCCATCACGATCCCTTTCGGAGAGTAAATCGGGTCGTGAGGGAATTAAAATAATAATTTATCTATTTTACTAGTCTTTAAGCAAATAAATAATCTAAACCAGATAACAACAACAAATAAATTTAATCACAAAACATTCATGAAAATATAAATACCACAATAAAAAGTAACTTATTAACATTTTTTTAACAACTTATAATAATTTTTCTATTTTACATATATTATTTGCACACTAATATCTTAGTCCGGTTAAAAATAACATAATAGTTAAATCACAAAAAAACATAGAACACATTAAAAATAACTAATATGCATTTTCATACGAGTTTCAACAAAAGTCAAATCGGAATACCTCGATTTTAGGTTTTTGAAAAGTTGAAGATTTGAAGTTGAAACGAGAAACCCACAATGAGAGAAGGCCTTAGCTAGGATGTGGGACCGAGAATCTTTACTTTTTGTGGGAGGGGTGGGCTCCACTCGAGCTTTTTTGGCCGTTAATTAGGGGGGGGGGGACCGCTGGTTTTCTAATTAAAAATTGGGGGGGGGGGGTTCTGTTTGGGGGGGAAGGGAAGGGGACAAGCTTATTAAGAGGTATAACGCCGTTTATTAAGGCGCTATACCTTAACAGGCAAAACGACCGTTAAGGTATATGTATTTTGGTCATTAAGTTCTTTCCCCACGCATTTCGGCAGTTTGAGTCCAAAAAGACCACATTTTGGTTCCGGTCTCATTGTAAGCATGTTCAGTTCCAGTTGGCAAGTCAAGTTCAGCGTCCGATGAATATTTACTAGAAGGTGAGGGAACATGATCTGACAGACACAACTGTGATTGCCACGTTGTAATTGAGACATGTGCTCGGTCATGATTGAGGGTCTTGGAGCAGAGGTATGATTAGTTCAGTTGTAAGCGTAAGAACAAGTTGGCATTTCCCAAAAGATAGATCTTTATGGTACACCTCATTACAATGTTTGTCTGTTTCTTTGCCAAATGACTATAATGTGCTTGACTTTTTCGACAAACGTTTGGTTTTTTGTCATTTTCCTTGTTTAACAATTTGAGAGCTTCAATGAATTTTGTCGAATCATTCCCTGTGATTGGCTACATAGGGGAGACCGTAACCAATGTGTGGTTCTTTTGGAAGGAAAGAATCATAATATGTGAAAACAAAACTAATCACCACAATATGTATAGCACGGTGAAGTACCGTGCTATACTTAATTATTGGGCCCATCAATAATTCTTCTGGTATAACTGACACACCAATAATGTAACAGGGTATAATGTCACGATCCAAATTCCCAACCTTAGGGATCGTGTTGGCGCCTAACACCATACTTGCCAGGCAAGCCAATGTTAGAATTTGCTGAACTAATTATCCTTTGATTATTTACCTAAGCAGGAATAGATAAAATAAAAGCAACCCAATTTAAACATTTTTTCAATGAAGTACTCCCAATATAAAATATTAAACAATTAAATAGACGAACCACGAACTAAATGTATAAGTAGCTCCATGTCTACCCCAGAGACTGGTGTCACAACTCCACGAACTACTAAAGAATACTACAAATAATGGCTGAAAGAAATAGTGTAACTGTTCTGAATGAAATAAAACAATATATATAAAATAGGAGAAGACTCTCGGAATCTGCAAACGCCGGCAGATGTACCTCGTATCTCCAACTGGTTAGGTGGTCGCTCTGATATCCTCTACTGCTGACTAGAACACGGATCTGTGCAAAAGAGCACAGAGTGTAGTATCAGTGCAACCGACCCCATGTACTGAGTAAGTGCCGAGCCTAACCTCGACTAAGTAGTGACGAGGCTACGACGGGGCTTTAACAACATATAACCTGTGATAAGAATATATACAATAACGCACTAAAACAATTCTACACGAACAAGAAAAATATAACTGAGACAATAAATATAAAGCAAGAAGGAAATCTAAACGAATAACTAAGTACTGCAACAACAATGAAATAACTCAGCCGCCCTTTTCCAGGCCTCAGCTATAACAAACTCTCAAATAATTTTCCAGTTTCCAAACTTTAACTTTAAATAAAAGTAGAGCCAAAAATATGAAACATAGTAATATAAAATAGTAGTTTTCAAATCTTTGTTTTTCTTTGAAAATCATTACAAATATATTTGTCCTCCCTTATTGCTCCTTGTTGCGGCGTGCAACCCGATCCCACCAGACATATCATATCAATTTATTAACATGTATCACAATCAATTTATTCACCCGTATCACAATCAATTATCCACCCTTGTCACATCCCCCTTATCACAACCCCCTTGTCACAACTCCCTTATCACCGCCTTTCAAGTCAAAGCCTTTCACATATTTATGTCTCGACAACTGTAAGTAGAACAAGTTTTACTTTAAATAACAGTAAAAGCAGAATATGAAATAATGACAATAAAACAATGAGTGTTCCAACCTTTATTTTACAAACAGTAAAACATGCATAGTCTCCCTTATCATTGTCTTGTTGCGGCGTGCAATTCGATCCCACCTATTCACAATATCACAATCAATTATCCACCCTTGTCACAGCCCCCTTGTCACGGCCCCTTTATCACACCAATTTTGTTTATTCATCAAAAACTTTAATAGTTCAGGCCAAGCCTTTCACAACACTTTTATTTTAACAAATTTCAAACAGAAACAGTATAGCTCGTAAGCTTCAACCAATATCGTTTCACAATAAAACCAACCAGAATATATGTAAAACACCGTAACGCTGCCAACCCAGCTCAGTCTTTATGTACCATGATAAAATCAAAAGAACAACCAACACTTTTAATACA
>ML278095.1:0-11832 GCA_005239495.1 Nicotiana undulata
TAGTCGCCTAAATAGAAAAGATGTTTCCAAAGTTTCCACCTTTTCATTTCAAAACCCGTGAAATGTTGCATAGTCCGGGGTTTATACCCTCAGGACAGGATTTCAAGACATTACTTACCTCAAAACTAGCCCGAAAACTATTCCGCAACACGCTTGCCTCTCGAATCAACCTACGAATGCTACAAATCTACCAAGTTTAGATTTTTATCATCAATATATGCTTAAGGAACGAATTCCAATTGAAAAATATCGAATTTAACTCAAAAATCCGAAACCGGTCAAAACCCAACCCCCGGGCCCGCGTCCTAAAACTCAGAAGTTTTTATAGGAAAGTGTTCCTAGTCCTCTCACGAGTCCGTACATATAAAGAACACCAAAATCGGAGTTCGTTTGACCCTTCAAATCGACCCTTAAAGGTCTCTTAATCTCAAGCCTTAAAACCCAATATTTCTACTGATTTTTCATGAATTTACACTGGTTTTATGCTCTATAGTCACCCATAATCAAGTTTTAATGACTAGAACACTTACCTCTATGAAGAACAGGAATTTCCCTCTTCAAAATCGCCCCAAGAGCTCTTTTCCATACAACAATAGTGAAAAAAAGGATTTAAGTGGCGGAGGAAATATTTAAATACTGTCTAGGTCAATACTCAGTGCGATCGCAGCCCCTCAGGTGCGATGGCACTGAACAATTTTCACCTTCCCTATTTTACTCAGTGCGATCGCAGCCCCTCAGGTGCGATAGCACTGAACAATTTTCCAACAGCCTTCTCACACTCTTCCGGATAACCTCTAGTATAATGGTCATAATGTTTTATACCAAACTCCAAATTATAATTGGCTTAACTTTCTGAAAACTAGTCATCAAGAGATACAACTTTCAGTTTTGAATCATCTTCAAATTCCTTATAGATTGTGAGTTATAAGCTTCCAAAGTGGGGACAGTGCAGCAAAGAATTTACTCTGTGCGATCGCGGGAAGCCTTTTGCGATCGCACAACACAATTAGATTTTTCCAAATTTTCTCTGTGCTAACGCATCCAAATCAGTGCTATCGCACCGTACACCCTTGAAGCCAAAAACAGTAACTAGAAATGGCCCAAAACCACCCCGAAACTCACCCGAGACCCTCGAGACCTCAACTAAAACATACCAACACATCCCATAACATCACACAAACTTAGTTGCACTCTCAAAACACCAAATCTAACATCAAAACACCAAATTTACATCGGATTCAAGCCTAAGAACTTTGATATTTCTAAATTCCACCAATGATGCCGAAACTATCCAAATCAACTCCGATTGACTTGAAATTTTGCACACATATCCAAAATGACATTACAAACCTGTTCCAGCTTCCGAAATTCTATTCCGACCCCGATAGCCTAATTTCCACTGCCGATCGAAAATCGCCAAAAATTAACTTTCGCCAATTCAAGCCTAATTCTACACCGGACATCGCAAAATTATTCCGGGCACACTCCTCAGTCCCAAATCACCTAACGAAGCTATTCGAGCCATAAAATCCGCATTTTGAGGTCGTTTACCAATAAGTCAACTCTCAGTTGACTTTTCCCATTTTAAGGCTATTTTTAAGACTAAAAGGCTAAATTCTCACTACAACCATTCCGATACCGAGCCTACCAACTCTAACACATCAAGAACAGTATAACCAACCTATGACAAGTCAATAACAATAATTTTTAATGCAAGTTCTACGTAACGACGGACCGGGTCGTTACAATTCTTGAGTCCCAGCTTGGTTAATATCTTTCCATTCGTGTGATTTATATTTTATTTGCCTTTGCTTTGTTTCTTTTACGTTGTCGTAGAATAGTTGATGGATCTATACTCTAGCCATCTTTTATTTTTGTTAATTCATCACCCTTTAAATAGTAAAAATGTCTAGAGAGTTTTGTTAAATCCCATAAAAGAATGTATGTTATTGCGTTCTGCTTCTACTTGTGAATTTTACATGATATTTAAAAAATACCGAATATTAACCGAACCGTACCGATACCGAAGAGAAATCGACATGCTTGGGACGGTTTCGAAAAGTCTAATTTTGATTATACATAATAGAATAACCGAAAAATTGGTACGATACAAATTTTCTAATATAACCGGTCGAACCGAATCATTGACACCCCTACTTTAACCCCTCACGTTCACTCAGCACACACACGTAAATTTATCTGTTTTATTCCATTTATATCTCTATCCATTCATAAGATTTTGTATCTTTATTTGCTCCACAATCGATGCCCTATACAATTAGGACTTTTTATTATATAATTATATAACTACTTATCCTCCATTATCTCCAATTCAGTTATCCACTTCCTCACGCCTCTAATCCCATATCACATAAACTCTCTTTTACTCTTCTATTTAAGAGGAGTAGATAACGAGAGAAAAAAAGAAGACATCATAGATATTCTAAAACTTTGGAGTCTTTTGATTTTCTTTGATTTCAAGTTTTTTTAAAAAGAAACGTTATGCTTCTGTCTTCATCTTTTATGTGATTTTGTTGATTTTGATTATGGAATCCATTTGAGGCACGGTTGGTTTGAAGTTCCAGTTTTTAGTTCAAGGTTATCCGGTTCCGGTTTCGGAATCGTGTTTTGTCGCTGTCTCGTTCGTTTTCCATTAGACGTGTGATTTTTGTCGTTGGCATTCACCTGTATTTTGCGTTCAAGCAAGGTTATTCAAAGTGTTTTGCCATTTCAAGGTCCTTACCTCTATCACTGGCGAGCTTTGCCGGAAAACGGTTAGCCCGTCATCTTTCATTCGAGTCCGTCGATTCCAACTGAGGTTCCGGCCAATTTTCTGGTTCGTTTGCTCGATTTTGCTGTTGATACTTAAGAAACGACCATTCCCCATTGTCGTTTTCTCTTTGCAGCAGTGGTCACCGGAAGTCTTAGGTAATTTTTGAATAATATTTCAAAGTTTTAAGCTTATTACTTCTGTTCCTGCATTTTGCATGTATTTGTTGGCCAAAATAAGATATAAGATGATAGTTTATTAAATAAGTGCTATTAATTATATACACGTACGCGTGACATGATTTCTAGTGCACTAAATAAAATGAGTATATGTACGCGTGACTCGTTTCTAAATAAAAAGGTTAAAATATTATTTTTTTTTAGAAAGAATACTCACAGCATGCCCTTTTCGTTCTATTTCTCAATGTACGTAAAGAGTATATGTCCTGATGTTTCCATTAGTCTTTAAAAATTATCAACTTTGCATGGTAAATTCTTCAATGTAGAAATTCATGTACAGTTTTGCGTAAGATTTTTTTGTGCAAATTGCGAGCTTTGTTATTTGTAACGAATTCCTTCTAGTTTAGTAGATTGATTATTTTGTATGTGTTTTTAACGTTAAGATGATCCAGTTAGTTTGGTTTACTTTTTTTTTTTTCGTTTTTTTTTGGTTTCGTTTTGTCTAATTTTTACTTATAAATCCTTAGAAAATTATAAACATAAATATTTCAAATCTGAAAATAATTGAAATACTCTAAACAATAGAAAAACTTTAAATGTACTTTAATTATTAGCCCATGTGTTCCTACCCGAACATTGGATTGATATGCTTAAATAATAAAAAGGATCATGTACGCATTCCGCGTCTCAATGCCTTTAGATTTAAAATAATTATGTTATAATCATGTGTACATTCTGTATCTTGGTTTAACATTTAATTTCAAAGAATTACCTTGTGTGCGTTCTGCATCCTGGTGAACACAATTAATAAAATATAATAATTAATTAAGCGGTAACAAATAAGTCATAATCAATCAAACACAAGAATAGCTAAAATTGATTTAAGCCTTACATCAGTCAATAAAGAGACCGTGATAGAACCACGGGACTCGAGTGGTGCCTTACACCTTCCCCTCGGTCAACAGAATTCCTTACTCACTCTTCTGTTTTCGTAGACCATGAATTAGGAGTCAAATCTTTCTTTTGACAAGGGATTCAATAAAAGGTGACTTGGAACACCAAAACTCAATTCCAAGTGACGACTCTAAATAATAAATAATCCCTTCTCAAAATGTCACTTCAATTGAAAAAACTCTTCTAACTCAACCTCATAATAGGGTTGTGTGGGAAAAAAGAGGCGTGACATAAACCACAATGATTCAATGTTAAAATCTCAAGAAAATAGCAAAAAGAAGAAGAAGAACACTATTCACGAGCTGCTACTATTGCTGATACCAAGCTTAACCTAAAAAAAAATTACAAAGGAAGCTATTTATACCCAGCCAAAATTTCGGACAAAAATACCCCTGCAGGGTTACCGCGGACCGCGTAAAAGCGATTGCGTAAAAGCGATCGCGGTCCGCGGTGGGCTGCTTTAGTCTTCAGCTACTGTGTCTCTGAAACTCTTGACCGCGGACCACGGGAAATGGACCGCGGCCGGGGTGCCTTTTGCCTTACAAAATAGGCCTCTAAATCGTGCCATCGCGGTCCGTGAAGATTGGAACGCGGTCGCGGTGGCATTTGGCTTGGAATCCCTTTCTCTGAACCTTACCACCGCGGTCCGCGAAGATTGGACCGCGGCCGCGGTGGTCACTCGGCCTTTGAATTGACTCTCTGAACTTTACCACCGCGGTCCGCGGAGAATGGACCGCGACCGCGGTGGGCACTTGAGGTAGGCATCTTGTTGTTCTTGGTAATTGTGCAAGATTCACTCCATTTCGAGCAGATTCTTGACGTATTGTCATCATTTTTGGCTCAATCCTGCAATAAGCACAACACATAAGCTTTTGGGGCCATTTTGTGTACAATTATAACCAAAAACTTAAGCAAGAAAGGGCGGAAAACAAGGTAAAAATCCTAGTTATCAATTGTACCAAGATGTGCTATAACTATATACTCTCATAAAAGAAACTTTTATATTCCTATACACTATATGAAGCTATATTACCCTCCTACTCAAGTTTTACTATAATTACATATTATAAACGCAATTACTATTTATGTACATTTTAAGAAAATTAATGATAATAATTAGTGTCCTAAAATTACTCTAACGTATCTTTCACTTCCCCCACGTTTCTCTCTCCACATCCCACCCCCCTTTCTCCACGTATCTTGCAAAAGAGAGCAATAATTTCACCACGACAACCATTAAAAAGCTTTGAAGCTTTGAATTCGAATTTGGGTTTTCAAAAAATATTTTTTGTTTGAATTAGGTGTTGTTGCAAAGAATTGGGAGTACTCCCTACGTCTCTATCTATCTCTCAATCTCTAATTTCAGTAATGTAAAGCAAAGGAAAAAAGATTAGCAACTCCACCATTGACAACCATGAAAAAACTTTGAATTCGAATTTGACTTTTCAAAAACCATTATTTGTTTGGATTGGGTGTTGTTGAAAACAATTGAGAATATTGTTTGGAGTTTATATCTCAAATTTGAGGGTGTTTTGGTGAAGATTAGACTTTATTTTGGCTGAATTTCAGATTGAAACTCGAAGTCGAAGAAGAAGAAGAAGACATGATATACATTATATTTACGAAATTGTAGAAAACATGTAGAAAATTTATAGAAAAATTGTATTCTGTTGTTTATATATATATTTTTTAATTTAATTATTGTATGAAAGTTGAACAATATTGTATAAAAATTATATTTAAGTTGTATCATATTGTAGTTGTATATAACTGAATAAAAATAATGTATGAAAATTGTAGATAAGTTGTATAATATATAATTAGTTGTATGAAATTTATTTTTACTATGTAGTAATCAAATACAAAATATACAAAAGACATATTGTATAAATTTTGTATAAATTTTGTATTTAAGTTGTATGTTATTGTAGTTATATTTAACTGGATAGAAATAATGTGTAAAAGTTATAGATAAATTGTATAATATATAATTAGTTGTATGAAATTTGTTTTTACTATGTATAAATCAAATAATAAATATACAAAAGACATATTGTATTAATGTTGTATAAAATTTATATGTTATTGTAGTTGTATTTAACTGAATAGTGTACGAAAGAATCCCCATGAATAAATTCTGTGTATGTAAATGAATTCATAATATGTTAACAAATTGACAACTGAATAAATTGTACAGATAGAGAGGTAGAGACAGATAAAATTGATTTTATAAAGTCAAACCTAACAAAAAACTACTCTGAGTTATAATTTGATGCACAGAAAACCTGACAGTGGTATGTGCCTGTACTTCTACATTTTCTCTGTATGCTTTTTTCGTCTTTCTTTTGGTTCCTTCGATAACAAGATCTACTTTATAAATATAGAGTACTATGTTTTAGCCTTCTTTTTGATAGTATTTGATTTGGTTGATAAAGGGAAGCTTCCAAATTTGTGATGTAACGTGGTTGACTGTCTAAGCCCATCCCTTTGCTCCTTTCCAGAATTTTAGATTTCGATCATAACTGAAATATTAGGAAATAAAATACTGAATACAAGTAAGAAAAAAATTTAATTAAATTGCATTTGTTGGAGAGAAGAGGGGAGACAGGAGAGAAAAAAGGAAAATGGTGTAACTAAATCCCTTGATTGAAGACATAAATAATGGATTGAGAACCTTTTAAGGTGGATTGTATATATTTTGTAAACAAAACTTGTTTATGCCGGGTAATTAACTAAACACAGACATTAAGGGTAATAAAGTTTCAAATAGTGTACAGAAATAAAAAAATTCCCTCTTAAAATGGCTACTCTTGACCCTACGCCATAGTGAGAAGCCATGGGCCAGAATCGTTGAATGATTGGTCATTTATTTAGGAAAAAATGGCATGATATGACAACGCATAAGGAGAATTGATAATTTTTTGGCCTTGTATTAGATTTGGCAATAGAAGCCCAAAATAACACCAAATAACCAAACTTATTTTCCTTAAAAATAGCAAAACAATTATTTAGATCCAATCTTTCTCTTTTCTCAGATTCTTTGTTGTGCATCACGTAAATAAAGGAACTGAATTCCGTCTTCTATGTTCCATATCTTCTTCCAAAAGGTACTCAGTGCTCTTATCTCCCCTTTTCAAAACTGGTGCCTTATTCATTTATTCTCTTTAGTTTTTTTATTAAAGAATCTCTTTCTCTTCTAATTGGTTGCGGCCACTTCCTAAAAAATATGTTTTATTTTCTTTCAAAGTAAAATTTCTCCAAACCTCTTTATATCCCTTTTCTAAATTGTTTTTATATTTTCCACTGTAGCAATATATATAAGTTTAGAGAAAGTTCTAAGACATAAAAATAATAAATATAATTGTGGAGTAAATAAATTTTTAATAAATATTTTTGATATATATATATATATATATATATATATATATATATATATATATATATATATATATATATATATATATATATATATATATATATATATATATATTTAGAGAGAGAGAGAGAGGGGTATAACAATAAATTTTGGACGACTATATTTATAAATTCATATTTTTGATATACAAATAATAAAAATAAAATTTTAATAATAAGTTTTATATACACAAAGAACGAAAATAAAATTGTGATATACATTTCACAAATATTCACAAATAATTATTTTGGCTGTTATATATCAGTTTGTATATCACACAAATTATTTATTGATATACACAGACAAGTACATTATATTGTATATCAGTGTATATCACACAATATTTTCATTGATATAGATATACCGGTATATAAATATGCATGATATACATGAAATAAACATAGGTGATATACATTATATATATATATATATATATATATATATATTATATCGACTTATGTGTGTCTGAGATGGCGTTCATCTGTGTATATCACCATGTGGATATGTGTGTATATTACATAATAAATCGTGATATACATTATTAAATTTGGCACTATAAAAATAAATGGATCAAATCATCAAATTTGATTTTAAGAGCGCATAATTTATTCTGAATAAACTTACTTCAATTTTATCCTTGATCAAAGAAGGAAAATAATTTTTTGATATAACATATTCTGAGCAAGTTGTGGGAGTAAATAATCTTTTTGATATATATTTTGATATACAAATAAGGAAAATAAATATTTGATATACATAAAGAAGAAAAATAAACTTGTGATATTCATTTTGGTATACACATATTCGATGTGTTATACACTGCCACGTATAAATAATACAATTATGTTTATACTATATTTATAATTTATATTTTAGATAAACAAATAATGAAAGTAAAATTTTAATATACACTTTGATATACACAAAAAGTAAAAATAAAGTTATGATACACGTTTTTGCAGTGATATACATTTATTGGCTACTTGGTGCCAATATTTAAAAGTATGACTTTTTTGTTGCTAATTATGTGGGTTCATTGTCATAACATGCCAAAACCCTTTTATTTAGGGCCTACACTACTGAGTCTATCAAGCCCCATCCACAATTTTGTGGGGGCATTTGCATCTATACCCGTTTTTTGTGTCACGTTTTAACTTATACCTGCTTTGCAAAAAAAATTACAAGCGTACCCACTTTTCACATAAACTTCAGGCATACGGGCCTGAAGTAGCAAAGGCAATCACAAAAGCTTCAGCATTCTAGGAGTCGGGCTTGAAGTTGTTTGTAATTGCTGAACTTAAGCATTCTACTAGCTGACGTTTTGTTCTCTATTTGCTGTACTTAAGCATGTTTTAGCTGAAGTTTTGTCCTAGATTCAATACTTTTTCGTAAAGCTTTTTCAAAAACTTCAGCATAAGATGCTGAAGTTATTTAGTTCATTTGTAAAAAATTTAGCACTAAATAAGCTGAAGTTTGTCCTGGATTCATTAGTTTTGCCATAAAGCTTTTCAAAAACTTCAGCAGAAGCTGCTGAAGTTATTTAGTTCATTTGTAAAAAATTTAGCACTAAATAAGCCGAAGTTTGTCCTGGATTCATTAGTTTTGCCATAAAGCTTTTCAAAAACTTCAGCAGAAGCTGCTGAAGTTATTTAGTTCATTTGTAAAAACTTCAGTACCTGGATCCATTAGTTTTGTCATAAAGCTTTTTCAAAAACTTCAGTAGAAGATGATGAAGTTATTTAGTTCTTTTGTAAAAGTTTCAGCACCAAATAAGCCGAAGTTTAGTTTTGTCATAAAGCTTTTTCAAAAATTTCAGCAGAAGACGCTGAAGTTATTTAGTTCATTTTTAAAAACTTTAGCACTAAATAAGCTTAAGTTTGCACAAGTAGCAGGAAGAATGAAGTGCCTGAAGTTGTAAAAATTAAGGTATAGGTTAAATAATTTTAAAAATATAGGCATAAATTAAATGGGGGCGACCAAATAAGGCGCTCGCGTAATTTTTACAATTTTCTGCTACTTCTTGTTTCTCCCCGCAACCGTCCTATCAAATTTCAATGTTGACCTGGCCCCTTTCAACAAGTTTTGAGTGTTAAGAGACTTGTTTAAAGTCGAAACATCGAGTTAATTTCAAGTTGGCATAACTTTATTCTTTTTGCTCATTTCTTTATTTTCTGCCCAACTAATTGGAACTAATTAATTTGTTCAGAAGAGAAAATAACTTACTTCCCTAAAGAGTTAAGAGCGTTTACCTCGAAATATGAGTAACAATTAAACTTGTAATGTGGTTATAAAGATACACAAACTGATTCAATGCCAATTGGTAAATGATTAGATAAATAAATAAATTTAAACGATTGAGATAAATCAAACCAGTGTCGTAGCAATTTATCGACCTCGATCGAAACATGCTCGAGATCAAGCGTTAAGAACAATAGTATATTGTAAGCAAGTAAAAGAGCAGCGTATTGTTATTTCTCTGTAACGACCTGATCGGTCGTTTTCCGTTATAGAATCCTGTGCCCCTAAATGAGACTTCCCATAGTTGCTTTTTTCGTATTTAGGACTTGCGGAGACGGGTGGTTCGAGATTTGGAAGAGTTTAGAGTGATATATGAACACTTAGTTCCTTAAGATTGGCTTTTAAGGCCAAGTTTTACTTCGGTCAACGTTTTGACTAAACGACCTCGGAATCACGATTCGAAGGTTCTGGTAGGTTCGTATGATGATTTCGGACTTGGGCGTATGTTCGGAACGGGGTTTGGATGACCCGGGAGCATTTCGGCGCCAAATAGTGAAATAGGAGTTTCCTTAAGTTCAAATTGAGGTTTGGAACGTGTTTTTGTGTTATCGAGGTCCGAACGGAATTCCGAGACCGGGAATAGTTCCGTCATTTCATTTATGTATTTCTTGCAAAATTTGGTGTCATTCCGAGTAGTATAGATAGGTTCGACATAATGAAAACAAATTCAAGAACTTAAGGATTTTTAAGTTTGATTGTAGGGGTTTTGAGGTGTGATTTTTAGTTTTAGCGTTGTTTTGGGTGTTCCGAAGGCTCGAGCAAGTCCGTATTATGATTTGGGACTTGTTGGTATATTTGGACGGGGGCTCGGGTGGGCCCAGATGCCACTCAGGCATCGAACGAGGCCAAAAACCAGCTAAAACAGCTGCTGGTTCACCAAATCTGGTGCGACCGCACTTGCGTGGCCCAGTCGCAGGTGCGAGACCGCTTCTGCGGTCCCAGCCTCGCAGATGCGGCCCCAGGTGAGTTTGCCCATTTTCGCAGGTGCAGATAGATTTCTGCAGAAGCGGAGCCGCAGGTGCTGGCTCCGCTCCGCAAGTGCGAACTCAGGACCCCTCCCTGCACTTCCGCAGATGCGAGGTCGAAGGTGCGGTCCTCGAAGCCGCAGGTGAGAAAACCCTGAAAGCAGTAAGGTTCTTTTAAAATACGGGACTTAGCCATTTTCACCGTTTCTTATCCATCATAGGCAATTTTGAGAGCTCACAAGAGGGTATCCGACCTAGTTACTGAAAGGTAAGTAATTTCTACTATAATCTAGCTTAATTACTTGAATCCTAGGTAGGTTAACATCCTAAATTAGTATAAATCAAGGGTGAGAGTAAAAACCTAGGGTTTCAAGAAATTGAGAGAATTACTAACTAATTAGTTATAAAATAATACAACAATTATATATTATTGATCCTTAGGCTATGGGTGAGTGTTTTTCCTTCAAACAATTTCCGGAATCCAAGCACGTGGGCCCGGGGGTGTATTTTGGGATTTTTCAAAGTAGGTTAAAATAATTAATTAAATAGGGGAATTTCATACTTTTGAGTATAAATTAATTTATTTATGCGACATTTGACTAGTTTCGAGTCCTTTGGAGACGGGTTCAGAGTTTCAGGCGCATTCTTGACCCGGAAAGTAGGCTCGACACGAGGTGAGTCTCCTTTCTAACCTTGTAAGAGGGAATTGTCCCATAGGTGATTATAAATAATTGCATGTCTTTATTTGCTGGGGCTACACACGCACGAAGTGACGAGAGTCCATGCGTAGCTTGCCACGACCCGAAATCCCACCTTTCAGACCGTGACTGCGTCTAACGTTGAACCCGCTAGACAAGCCAACGTATACAATATTATTGCCTTAATAACACACGTAACAGTATTTAAAGTTCTTAACTTTCAACCTCTACTGGAATATCTGAATTCCCTTAACTTTCAGCCTTTACCGAACATTTCCAAATCACTTCAAAAGTTTTTACAACAGAAAAGTAATAATATTCCCAAAACGAATAATGAAATGATAAAGCTAACAACATCGCAAATATCCCAAAACCGGGGTGTCACAACCTCACGAACTAACTAACTGAGTGCTAAATACAAAGTCTGAAAGAAATATATAATTGTCTTGGAACTAGAAGAAAAAGGCAAGACAATGAGGAAATCCAAGTGTAGGAGAGACGCCAAGGCCCACGAACGCCAGCGGGTATACCTTGAAGCTCTGGGTGGACTGAA
>ML278097.1:0-74915 GCA_005239495.1 Nicotiana undulata
TTGTATTCTGCACTTTCGTTGTTGTTGTTGTTCGTTGGCTTGCCTAACGCCACCGTTAGGCGCAATCACGACCTGGACCGGTTTTGGTTCGTGACAGGTAGTTTCCCCCACACAAGATTAGGCAAGATACTTACCTCAAAGACGACCAACTGGTACTCAAAAATGAACTTCTCGGGCGGAAAGACCTTCGGACGGCTCAAAATAAACTAAAACAACTTCAAAATACACACAACACGTATAAGGAATGATTCTTAATAATAAAGTTTCAATCTTTACTAATTTATGAAAATCGACCCAAAAGTCGACCCCCGGGCCCGCACCTCGGAACCCGACAAAATTTATAAATTCCGATTACCCATTCCGATACGAGTTCACCCATACTAAATTTATCAAATTCCGATGTCATTTCATCTTTCAAATCATGAAATTTCCTCTTAGAAGTTTTCTTTCAAAACCCACAATTTCCTCAACCCAAAATAAAAATTAAATGATAAAAACAAGAACTAATTCATGAAATATAATCAATTATAGTGGAAGAATATTTATCCATTCAATTTGTGTGAAAAACCCTCAAGGAATCGCCCAAAACCGAGTTCTAGAAGTCAAAATATTTTTAAAATGGTGAAACCCCAATTTTGGGAACTTATATTCTGCCCAGGTATTTTGTTCATTGCGATCACGGACAAAACAATGCGATCGCATAGAGGAAAAGTTGCCACTGACCAAAACATGCTATGCGATCGCGGACACAAGGATGAGATCGCATAATAGAAGAATGTTGCTGGCCATTTTGCACTGTGCGTTAGCGACAGTGAGAATGCGAACTCGTAGAAGGGGAGGGGGGATGTAGGCTTCCGCGCTCGCGGATGAAGCTGTGCGATCGCAGTGAAGGAAAAGTAGCTGGGGCCCAAGGTAACATTATGCGATCGCGATTGCCACTATGCGATCGCATAGAAGGAAAGCTGGAGGGGTCAGTATTGTACTATGCGATCGCAGCTCCTCCTGTGCGATCGTATAGAAGGAAACCAAATGACAAGTTCAACAGTTCAAAAATGAGGAAAAAGGGTTTGAAACCTATCCGAAACACGCCCGAGGCCCCCGTCCAACCACACACACAAGTCATATAACCTAACACGGACTTGCTCGAGGTTTCAAAACACATAAAACAATAATTAAACAACGAATCAAACCGAAAATCATACTTAGGAATTTTCAAAACTTCAAATATCAAGACTCGCCTCGAAACCTATCAATTCAACCCGGAATGACGTGAAAGTTTGAAGAAAAGTCCCAAATGACACAACGGACCTAGAGCCACTCTCGGAATTCCATTCCGAGCCTGATATCAAGATTTCACCTATCGGCCGGAAACGCCGAATTCTAACTTTCGCCAAATTACCTCAAATCACCCTACGGACATCCAAAACCAATTTCGGACACGCGCCTAAGTCCAAAACCTTCGTACGAAGCTGTCGACATTAACCAAAACTCATTCCAAGGCCGTTTACAAAAAAGTCAAACCTCCGGTCAACTTTCATCACTTATGCTTCCAAAACTGAAAGTTTTCTTCCAATTCGACTCTGGATTTTCCGGTAACTGAATCTAACCACGCACCCATGTCGATATACACAATGTGAAGTTATTTATGACTTTACGCCACCGAACAGATCTTAAATTCCCGAAACGACCGGTCGGGTCGTTACAGGAAGATAACAAATTGACACTATAATAAACACATTGGTTTGAGACTCGTAAATTACTTAGAGCATACCAGTGATGAGAGGGAAGAGCAGAATGCAGAAAGCAAAGTAAGAGCACAATATTAGCTTTGGCTTTCAGCCGGCTAATAATAGGCAGGAGAAAAGAGAGTAGCAGTAGAGCAAATAGAGAAAGAGAGAAAGAGCACAAGAGATAATAGTCTTGATGTTTGTGTGTGTTCGTGTGTAGAAGTATATATAGTTGCAAGGCAAGTAGTAAAATAATATGAAAAATCAATTCAAGCAGTGATGAAATTAGGCAAGTGCTCCCTTAAGTCAAGGGATTTAATTCAAACGGTAAGAACCAGTAACATATAAGACAAGAAGAATCAATACACGATTGATAAGGAAAGGAGCAATCTAGTGAAGCAATTGTAAAAACTCAGAATCAGTAAAGAGTCAGAATAAGAAGTCTCCCTTAATTAAAGGGGGTTACTTCACACGGTAGAGAGCAGGTAAATAAGGAAAGAAGTAGTGTATAGCAAACAAGGAAAGATTTCGAACATAGTAAGCACATAGTAGGGAATTGGGGGCAGGCTCATGAGGTTAAATCGAAGTACTACCGTAATAATCAAGTAGTAGAATCAGTCATGTAATAAGGCAAGAAAATAGATGATAGTTGTAAAGATTATCACAGGAAATCCATTAAAGGCAATCAATCACAGGAAATTAGGGATTCAAAATATTAGTAATACTGATTTAAGAATCAACACAGGTTATACAGAGTAACCGCACAATAAGAGAGAATCAGAAACCCTAATGGCAACATGGAGCAGAAATCACAAAATCACGAAATACTCATGAAAACACAACAATCATAACAGAACGGGTAAACATAAACTCAAATCCACAGATTAAAACCAAGAAGTTTGAGGGTTTTAACAAGAATGAATCAGACAAAAAGGGAAAAGCTTAGATAGTGTTTAAACACAATAAAAATATATGATAATGCTAAAAATTAAAAGGGAAAAATGTTTTTGCAAAAGGGGTTTAAGAACCCTAGTTTGAAAATGAAGAAACTGTTTAGGGAAAACGGAAAATACTTAAGAAAAACACGAAAATAGCTCATAACGTGTATAAATATGTTACGGATCTATGAAGATCGGATGTTTTTTTTTTAGAAGTTAGGGTTTTTGAAGAAAACGAAGATATCAAAGAACCTGTCATGAAACTCGAAGGTAATAGAGGTTGTGGCATAGTCATGTCAAAATCCAGCCGGAGAAGGCCGGAGAATCACCAAAGCAAGAGCCCCAGCAGTTGTCTGGGCCTGGTAAAGACCAACAGAGGTCTCAAAGATGAAGTAAGCCGGAGCAAGGAGGTGTCAAGGTGGATGATAGTCGAAAGGAAAGAGGTCGGAGGTGGCCGGAGATAGGCTGGTGCCATCGGGGAGGAAGATGAACCAAGGAAGGATCTAGAGAGAAAGAGGAGGGAAAGATCTGCGTCGTTGATTTGAGTTAATCAACGGCTCAGATGGACACATGGATTGGGTAGGGTATATTTTAGGGATTGGGCTTGGTATTTGGGATGGGTATTGGGTTGAAAAGGGTCAGATGGGTTGGGGTTAAATTGGGTATGAAATTTGGCTATGATTTAAATAAAATAGGGCTAGATGTTAAATACCCGATAAAATAGATAATTAATTAGTTAAAATGTCTAAATAATTATGAAAAGATGAAATTAAGTTTAAATAGGTAACAATAAAATAATTAACCAATATTAAGTGTAAGAAATGCATAAGTTCCGATTTAAAATAATACAAAATGTCCAATTGGGCCATAACTGCAAAATTGTTGTAATTGAAATTAAATAAGACCCAATTGACTAATTTGTGAAATAGTTGGATTTTAATAGATAGAAAAAGATTATAAATAACATACTGAGCTAGGAAATAATTTGAATTATTTAGATCATAATTTATGGATCATTTAAATATAAAATATTAAAATAAACAGAAAAATAATTTAATAAAAATATGAAAAAAATAAGGAAAAATACTCATTATAACGAAGAGTAACTTAGAAAGCTTATATGAAAATTTGCAAATAATTTGAGGAAAAATTGGGTATCAACAACCATAACTCAAATACTCAAAACTAAAAACTCAAATACCAGATAACTCAAATGATCGTAGAAATGATTTCTAATCATAGTAGTTGCTCAAAGAAACCCAATACTGGTAATAACCTCATATCACACAAAGACTCATTCTACAACCTTTGTATAGAGAAGTTGATGAAAGAAACATGCAAAATTGATAACCATTCATCACATCAACAAGTCAGTGAGCTCCCTCTCCTTCAACAAGAACTATAGCAAATTTCTAACTCGGTCAGTGTCATTATCCTTTAAAATGTACCACAATCAAATCCGATAGCACCCATCCTAGATCCAACGACCTCATATTATCAAATACCAGCTACTCTACTGACATGCCACACCAATACTACCCTGAGCCACAAACCGTGCAATCCACGCACGCATACGTAATAATTCAAATGTGCCCGGGCATGAAAAATGACTCAAACGAGAGAAACATCCTTCAAGCTCAACAAATACCGCCAAAACGCAATGCTAAGAGCCCATCACACACCATAGAACCATAACACACGAATCTAGCACAAAAGACTGCATCCCAACATAACTCTGCTGCAATGCGTGACCCCATCCAAATACTGGTCCCAGATGAAATACCTCAACCACTATACTCGAAATCAATAATGTAATACCCCAGAAAATTTCGAAGTACTTAAGCGCTAGTAAGAAAGTTAATGTGTTCTAATTATATTATTTTGTGTGAACACGAGGACTATTAATATAATGGATATCAATTGGATATGATAATAAGTGTACGAGGCATATTATAAGTGATGTGGGGTCAAGTTAGAAAATTACATGATAGGCTAAAAGTCAAGTTGGAAATTATAAGTCAAGTTGGAAATTACATGATAGGCTAAAAGTTTCAAATGAGTACGTACAAGACAAAACATTGGACGAGCATATCTCTCTCTCTCTCTCTCTCTCTCTCTCTCTCTCTATATATATATATATATATATATATATATATATATATATATATTTGTTTATATATGTATAAGGAGTTATGTGATGGATTATCCATCAAATTAAAGATATTTGAGTCTTGTTTCAAACTCTTCAAATCGTTCGTCATTTGGACACTCCTACAAGAAGTTGTGACCAAATTACCAAAGGCTGGCACAATGTGATTCTTCGGCCAATTCTACGACCGCAAAATTGAATAGTGTAGCTCAGTTATGGGCATCAGTTTTACTGTCCATTGTGTGACCCACATACCCATTATGCGGTAGATTTTACTACCGCATACCTGAGTTCGTTTGGCTAATTTTCCTATTTTTATAACTCGATCCCGTTTTGATAAATAGCCTTTGGAGCTTATTTTGGGACGATTTTTTGAGGATTTTAGAGAGGTAAGAGCATTTTAGAGAGAGAAGAAGAAAACCTAACATTCTAATCATCCAATCTTTCACCAATCTTAAAGAATATATATATATATATATATATATATATATATATATATATATATATATATATNTTAAAACCTCACATTGGTACAAATAATAATATTAGATGATTAAGTCATTATCAAAATAATTTGGAGGGTAATTATTGGATATTATATAATAAAATGTAGAAATAAATTGATTTAAAGCCTTTAAAAATTATGAAAATTAATTGTGTGTATTTATAAATCAAATGATGATGCATATGCACTATATTGAAAGTATATTTATATATATATATATATATATATATATAAATATACTTTCAATATAGTGCATATGCATCATCATTTGATTTATAAATACACACAATTAATTTTCATAATTTTTAAAGGCTTTAAATCAATTTATTTCTACATTTTATTATATAATATCCAATAATTACCCTCCAAATTATTTTGATAATGACTTAATCATCTAATATTATTATTTGTACCAATGTGAGGTTTTAAATATTTTTTAGTGCATTTCTTATAATTACATTTGCATTTTTGGGCTAATTTCACATTTTCCAATAATAGCCCATATGCATATATAATTACATTAGTTATGTAGAAAATGAATTTTTATATTTTTATAATATTATGTCAGTATTTTTAATCATTTTAATGCACAAATGATATTTTTTATATTTGTTAATTACTTTTATAAATTATTTATTTATTAAACATTAGGTATTTAAAATCTGGCCCTAAATTCACTCTAAATTTCAGACCTAAACTAGCCAGTCCCATTCCAATAACACCTGAGCCCAAACAAAATAACCCTCAGCCCAACCAATTAACTAACCCAACCAGAACCCTCAACTAATCGTAGCTGTTGATCTGTGAGATCAACGACCCATATTACTCCTACCCTTTTAATTAACCAAACACTACCCTAACCCTAACCATTCCCCATCCCCAGCCACCTTAGAATGCTCTCAAACCTCCCTCTTCTCTCTGCCCAAACCCTAGCCGTCCCCCTCAATTTTCTCTCTTTATCCCACCGGACATGGGATTACCTAGCCTTGCCATATTCCACCTCCCCTGGTACTGGTCCTTCTATATACCACTTTCCTAAACATGGAAAACAGATATCATCAGCTTTGAACCAAAGCTGGTTCAGTTTCTTGACCATTTCCGTCTATATTCGTTCTTATTCTTTTATGGTATGAATCTCTTTGTATCTTTGTGATTCTTACTTACCCTGAAAATTAGGGGTTTAGATCTCTTTAAATTTAACCAAATATGGTTCAATTCTCTAATTTTAAGGGTTATCTCGTATATATCAATCCTATTATATGTAAATTTGTTCTTCTCTGCCGATTTTTTTACTTACCCTAAAATTAAGGTTTCAGATTCTTTTAAATCGAATCAAATCTGGTTTAATTCTTGGCCTTTAAATAGTATTCCTATCTATGTTTGTCTTATTATGTGCAACATGTGAATTTTACCTTTTATTTATTGTAGATTTTTGCCAATTTGTGTACTTTACCTAAAATTAGGGTTATGAAATTTTGTCCTTTTCCTTACTGATTTTTAGCGTTTTCCTTTCTAGTGTTTTACTGGTGATTTTCCATATTTATGTGTTCGATTCCTGTACTATATAAACCCCTCCCCATTCCCCTTTGAAACAGTTCTCGGATCATTAAGAAATCACTAAAAATTAAAGCTTGTGTGCTCTTTGCTCTTTAACAATCTTGTTCTGCACTTTGTTTCCTGGCCGGCTGAAAGCCAAGGCCAAAAATTTTGGGTTCTTTCTCTTTTGTTGATATTCATAACATTGTCGGCTTCCTTTCCTTGTTGTTTTCATTTAACTGGTGAGTTACCAATCCTTTATCATTTCATTCTGATTTACCTATCATGACATGTGTTTTCATTTTCTGAAGATTTTGTTCAATGTGTTACTTCAAGCCTAAGTGCCATTACATTTGTAAATCGAGACATGTTTAGACCTGCTTTGAGTTGATTAGTTTAATTTCTTTTAATTTGGCCTAGCTGATGTATTACTAATAGCCATCTCTTGAACTTTAAGTTTGTTATTAGCCCTGTTATTTGAACATGCTCTCCTTTATCCTTCTATAGATTAGTTGACTAAGCATGTCTTGAATTCTCCAGTAATTGTCCTAATTAGTTCTTAGCACGTTATGGTGTATTTCTAATTGAAATGATCCCTTCTTGTGACACTAGAATTCTACACATAGCATAATCTAAACTTCTTTTTATCATTAATCTGTGTTCATCAGTCCTGAAAACTTGTTAGTTATATGTGCATTATATATTGAATTTGCTCTTTTAAAACTTTGCTAAAGCTTGTTCTTAAAAAAACCAAGCATGTTCTATCACTTGTTTCTATATGTTCAATTTGATTCTATCCTTCAGTTGTGTCCCTTAACCTCATTCTATTCCTTTACTTTCTGGTCCCTTTGAATTATTATTATTAGCCGGCTAAAAGCCAAGGCTACTTAGGTTCTATCCTTTGACCTCCCTGGTGTGAACATTGCTCAAGGTCCAATTGAGACCCTTGTGAACTCTGACACACTAGGACTTGTTCCTTAGTCTCTCCTCTAAATTTATCTCTGTTAAACTCCCTAGTGTGAGTAGTGCCATGGGTTCTTGAAGACCTCGGGAACTCTGACACACTAGGGTCTTGGTTCTATATGCTCAACTCTGTTTTCTACCTACTGGGTGAATCAATTGATTTCTAGCTGCCGTATGTCAATGAAGATGTAATTTTTGGACTATTGTTAACCATTGGAATGAAGGCCTGGCCTGGCTGGGTGTATCTTTGGGCCTGCTGTAGGTTCCATATAGTTATTCTACTTTGAAATTCATTCCATTCATTCTGGGTCCGTAATAATTCTTTTAATAACATTTTTGGGGTATTAGTAAAATTGGGAAAGGGGGTTTTATCTTACACTTTCATTAAAATGGGTAGAAATCCTGTCTATAGGTATTCTATTTTTCTCAAAATGTGTTATTTTTCTCAAGCATGTTCCATTATTATGTGTTAGAAATCATGCTTATAAGTATCCTATTTTGCTCAAATGTGTATTAGAAATCCTGCCTATAGGTTCTCTATTTGGTTAAAATGTGTTCTGCTTTTTCCTGTTAGAAACCATGCCTATAGAATATTGAATGATTAATATCTCAATGTGCGCATTGGATTATGTTTACACACGGTCTAGTCTACAAATTTAGATGCCATGCCTATAGGATCTAAAATCAGTTTTAATTTACACTATAGAAATCCTGTCCATAGGATCTAAAATCAGTCTTAATTATTGTCCTACTCATTTCTTTAAGAGTTTTCAACACTGTGCTAATTATCATTATAAGAAACCATGCCTATAGGACTCGATTAAGTAGTTCTGAAAATATTCCTGTGATTACCATTGTTAGTTACTGCGTGAATCACCTAGACATTATGCCTATAGGTTTTAATCTTTTATACTTGTAATCAGTAGGCAACTATGTAAGCTTTTAGAAATCGTATTAAAGGTAAGGACTTTACACACGAAACTTCCTTCT
The DNA here is from genome assembly GCA_005239495.1 of Nicotiana undulata. Classification (NCBI taxonomy): domain Eukaryota; kingdom Viridiplantae; phylum Streptophyta; class Magnoliopsida; order Solanales; family Solanaceae; genus Nicotiana; species Nicotiana undulata. The sequence continues at coordinate 8,809 of ML278097.1, forward strand.
TATTAAAACCTAGAATCACATAGAGATCCTGCCTATAGGTTTGTGCAACCTTAAAATCTACAACTGTCAATATTAATTAGTTTGCGTGCATTTGTTGTCTAAGTGCGGAGGCCAACTTGAGCCCTTATTTGCCTATACATGAAAGTCCAAATTGTTTTTGTTGTCGCCTAGTTTTTCTCATTTTTGAGCAACCTAAGTTAAGTCTAGAACCACCCGAGATAGAGGTCCAAATGCCTCCTGGACCAGAGGCTTGTGACGGGTAGTGCACGCATAGGGTACGATTTAGAATCAACTAGTGCGCTTTAGGTAAATAACATAAAAATAGTAATCGGGTAGCATGAGATGATAGTCTGTGCCCCCTGAATAATATGAGAAACACCCCACCTCGAGGGAGTTACAAAGTATTATTTATGTTGCACGGGGTGATCCTTTAGGCTAAAAAACTTAGGAACCCCCCGTCACCTTTGTTTTAAAGTCAATCATTTTATTTATTTGTCCAATTTTGTCTTTTAACTTTTCCTTAGAGTAATTCATATAATTCGAGTTCGGCCGGGACCCACCATTGTGGACCTCACTCCTTAAGGTAATTTGAGCCTTACCCGATTTTTGGTGACACAAACTGGTTAAACCAAAGTTATCTTCAAATAGGTGCCCTAATGCACCTTAAATCCGTTAGGTGACGACTCTTTCTTATAACACTCTTCCTTAAAAGAGTTTCCACGTGTTGAAACCTGATTTCGCGAGCGACAACATGGCAACTCTGCTGGGAATATATTTTAGTCTCTTACCATTGCGAACTTGGTCTATATGAATTAGTGTCATCCGATAAGCATGCCTCTATTATTTTTATATTACCCGAATATCCCGTTCCCATTTTCCATTTTTTCTACATGCACACCCTCTTCCTTATTTCCCCTTTATGTGAAATCATATGCAACTCTTCGCTTAATTTGGTTACAATGTGAGTTTCCCCTTATTTCCTAATCATGTTCACTTGCTCCAAACCTTTTAAATGTGCTATATCATGTCTCTCCCTATCCTTACCGCTTTACTTGCTTTATTACAATTCTTTCCCATTACGTGAACAAACTTCTTCCATGTTTTTCTTTCTTTTATGTCTTCATGTTTATTTAATACTTCATTTACTGCTTTCATCATGCAAAATACTTGAAAACGTGTTGTTTTATCTTTGCATAAAGCATGCTCCGCATCATACTCCACTCGTGCGTACTTAATACCATAGCGAGACTTGATGAGTGTCCGCTCTCTTCCTAAATCACCCTTTTAAATTTGGAAAGGTTTATTTGTGCTAAATTAGTCGATCAACGGTGCAATCAACGGTTCCGTGCCTTTCCCTCTCAAGTTGTCCACTTAAGGGTACCCGTCTAAACTCTTCTACAAACCCCCACTCTAATATTAACTGTTCATGCATCATGTCCAAACCTAGTATGGGTTAGAACGTTGTCCGCGTAATAACCCTCCAAGGCAAGCCTTGTCCAAAGCCCGCCGATATTTCCATAATCCTAATGGGTACAATCATGATATGTGTATTATTTGAATAAAACGTGCCGATATGCTAATCATTAACGTGTAAATAGTCGAATCCAGAGGGGGAAAGGGCTAACTTTATCTATTTTGCAGAAATGAGGCACGAAGTCCCCAGGTTCGAAGTATCCCACCTTTTTTGCTATATTGGTAGTAAAATCTCTCGCAAAGCGACAAAAACCATGTGAAAGGAATTGAGGGACAGATGTATACGGTCAAAATCAGGCTCGACCGATTTAGAAGATTTCTGTTGACCTCGGGAGCAGACTCGAGGTGCAACTTCGAGATGAATTCCTCGAGGAGTGATACCGAAGGATTGACGTACGTCGAGACGAGGAAAAGATCGAAGCCCGTCACAGAAATGCGCGAGACTCCCGTGAACACGTGACTGAAGTTGACAAGCACCAGCAAAATAGTACAAATCCGTACCGGACTACTTAATAGTTGTACCAGCTGTTCGCTTTTGTAATAAATGCTTATGTACTATGTTGAGACTCTCCTCCTATATAAAGGGGACCCTTATCATTTTGTGCACATACAATATTCAATACAAGGAACAAGAACATTCTCTGATCTCTAACTCAAACATCCCTTATTGTCTCTTTACTTATTTAATACTTGCATTTATAGCATTTCATTGATTGTCTTTCATTTATTATCCATCATTGATCATAAATAGAATCCTCCGAGGTCCATAAAGTTGTTATAGCTTCATCGATCACACATCACTAACCACGAGCCTCGACCTTGAGGACCTAACTCGGCTAGCTCTGAACCCCCGACTTGGGGCAGTCTTGTTTGCCTATCTTCGATTTCATTTCATTTTACCTTATTTCTTTACCCACACTTAGCGTCTGTTGCTTAACAACTAGCATTACAATAATTCGCATATTTTTAGAACCACATAATCAAATTTAATTGTAATTACCATTTTCAAGGTAAACATTTTGGCGCCCACCTTGGGGCTACAAATAATAGTGATTGTATTAGTGCTGGTTCACTAAAAATGCAAGTTATTCTTCACACTTTTTCTTGTCCAAGAGTCTTTGATTTCAGGTCAAAATGTCTGACTCGGTGAATGCACACGAAAGCCACGACTCTAAGAACTATGGGGAGAATGGTGTGATTGTTTTAGATGCTGACGCACCATTGCAAAACCGTGACAAAACACCAGAACTAACCCCCGCGGGCGTGGACTCGTGCGATGCCCAACATAACGATGTCAGCTCCCACATTGACAGGAGCACGCGCCGAGAGGGCCAATATGAAGCACAAGGAACCCTCGCTCAAAGGGAAAGACGGGTCAGCCTCCACACAATCTTTGAAATGCTCTAGGCACAACAAGTGGCAATTACTCAGCTGCAAAACCATCAAAAGATTTCAAGCGCAATGGCACCAGGAACGGCCCCTCGAATCCAGCAGGTACCAGAGGGATCGGACAATAACGGGTCAACAGCCGACCCCGCTATTTTGAAAATGCTCAAGGAACTCACAAAGAGGATAGAGTCAAGGTTCACGGAGAGAGAACTGAGGGCATGTAAGGAAAGATATTGAACTTACGCCGAGAATCGAAGAAGAACCATAAGAAGTAGCACACCTCAAATCGATCGAATGACGGACCGGGAAACACGAGGACCAATTTCAAATCTAGATTCAACAGGGGTACGGAGCCGTCAGAGGTAACCTTATCGCCCAAACACAACTTCAGAATTAGCTTTTAGATAACGTATCAGCTTTGGGAGAAATAAAAGATACTAGGTGGCCAAAGCCCATACTATCAGACCGTACGCATGGTCATAGGACCGAACACTGCAGGCAACTCCGCAAGGAAGCAGTCTGGCTAATTAGCAAAGGATACCTCGAAGAATTCATTGCCGGTCAAGCTGTAAAACACCTCCAGGGAAGAAAAATGGCTCGAAGGAGCGAAGCAGAAAAACCACAACACGTCATCCATATGATCGTCGGAGGGACCAACGTTCCTCAAGGGCCCACGGTCAAGCGGACAAAAATATCAGCTACAACAACAAGACAAATTCGGGGCCGCATATCTGAAGGCACCCTTGCATGTAGCGAAAAGGATTTCGAGACCTTGTCTCAACCACATAATGATGCACTGGTAATTTAATTTATCTTGAAACATTCCAATTAAATGTGTACTCGTGGATCCAAGTAATTCGGCCAACGTAATCAGGTCGAAGATGGTGGAGAAGCTGGGACTGCATGATCAAATTGTACCTACTACACGAGTCCTCAACGGGGTCAATATGGCAGGTGAAGCAATGAAGGGGGAGATCACCCTCCCGGTTAACATGTCTGGTACGGTTCAAAACACCAAATTCCATGTCATTGAAGGGGACATGAGGTACAATGCATTGCTTGGGAGGACATGGATACACAACATGAGGGTGGTACCGTCAACCCTCCATCAAATGATGAAATTTCAAACAAGGGATGGTATAAAGACAATATATGGGGAGCATGATGCAGTAAGGGAGATGTTCATAGTTCATGGCGAGGCACCAACGATCACGCCCTTCACCTCGGAGAAGCCTGAGGTCAGACGAATCCCCGAGGACGACGAGGATGACTTCATAGCCCCCTAAACCTTCGTTGCCTCCAACGAATCAGATGCAACTAAATCGACTGTTGAAGAACTGGAGCAAGTTGTTCTGGTCAAACATCTCCTAGATCAAAAGGTATACCTGGGAATGGGACTAACCCCCAAACTTAGGAGTAAATTCATTCATTTTCTTATCATTAATATCGACTGCTTTGCTTGTTCCCATTTAGACATGACAGGTATCCCGCCGGAAATAACCACCCATCAGCTGAGCATCGATCCCAGGTTCAGACCGATGAAGCAAAAAAGGAGGCCTCAATCCTAGGTAAAGCATTCCTTCGTCAAACACGAGGTAACAAAGCTCCTCAAAATAGGTTCCATTAGGGACGGCCGATATGGTGGTAGCCCCCAATAAGGGGAGTAAGCTAAATTATGCATCGATTGTAGGGATTTAAATAAGTCAATAAGTATGGAAGTATAAATTGACAATATGCTAGTTAAGTCCCTGTGCGTAGAGGACAATTTAATTCATTATTAGGAGACATTCAACATTTTCGGAACCTGCAACATGAAACTTAACCTCGAGAAGTGTGCATTTAGGGTATGTTAAGGAAAATTCCTAGGCCTTATAGTGTCGAGGTCGCCGGATAAGAGCCACTATTTCATCTCCTTGCTAAAAAAGGAAAACAACTTCGAGTGGACACCGAAATGCAAACATACCTTAGAGGAGTTGAAGAGATATCTATCAAGCCTGCCTTTACTCAACACCCAGAAGGAGGACGAAAAATTGTATTTGTACTTGGCCGTGTCCGAGGTAGCAGTAAGTGATGTGCGGGTTCGAAAAGAACAAGGTACACAATTCCCCGTCTACTATGTGAGTCGGACCTTGGGCGACGCCGAATCCAGGTACCCTCTTCTAGAAAAATTAGCTCTTGCATTAAACAATGCATCTCAAAAATTAAAACCTTATTTTCAATGCAATCGCATTTGTGTTTAACGACATATCCCTTCTGAAGAATCTTGCATAATCCCGAGTTATCGGGACGATTTTACAAATGGGCCATCGAACTCGGAGGATATGACATCGAGTATCAGCCCTGGACGACTATCAAATCCCAAATTTTGGCGGATTTCGTGGCTGACTTTGCGCCCGCCCTGGTACCCAAAGCGTTGAAAGAACTTCTGCTAAAAACGGGCATATCCTTGGGTGTATGGACCTTGTTCACCGACGGTGCTGCGAATGTGAAAGGGTCCGGGCTCGACAAAGTTCTAAAGCCACCTACGGCGGCATAATTAGACAATCTATAAAAACCGCAAAATTGACTAATAACGAAGTTGAGTATGAGGCTATGATTGCAGGTCTGGAATTGGCCAAAAGCCTAGGAGCCAAAATCATTGAGGCAAAATATGATTCCTTCTTGGTAGTGAACCAGGTAAATGGGAGTTTCGATGTTAGAGAAGATAGGATGCAAAGGTACTTAGACAAAACTCAAGTCACGTTGCATCGTTTCAAGGAGTGGACCTTGACCCACATACCTTGAGAGCAAAATAGCGAGGCCGATGCCCTCGCAAATCTGGGATCGTCTGTCGAAGAAGACGACATACTCCTCGGGGCAGTCATTCAGCTATCCAAATTAGTGATCGAGGAAGGCCATGCCGAAATTAACTCCACCAGCCTGACATGGGATTGGAGAAACAAGTACATCGATTACTTGGGAAGTGGGAAGCTACCCACAAACCTAAAAGAGCCAAAATTTGATCACGCTCAACTGTGTCTAATAAAATACTAAGCGGGCGTTGCAAATATAATCCGGGGTATTATGCCCAGAGTCGAATCCCACAAGGAATTAACGTATCAATTGAAGTCTTTAGAGTACTAAATTCTCGCTAGTCAACTTCCTCAAACTTTGTGAATATTACTTGGTGTTGTTTTTACTACTACAACTGAACAAAATTAATAAAACTACGATTAACTAACAAGAAGTGTAAACTATTGGAATAAAGGTCTAAGGCAATGGTTTCCCCCGTTGGTCCTTTCCTAGTTGTATGTTGTTATAGCTTTGATTTGGTTGTCTCTATCAATCATGAACTCTCCAGTTATCGTAAATCTTTCTCAAGCATTTATGACAATTTACTAGACGCACTCTCTCGAGCTACGCTAGCTATATTTACGTTACGGTTCACTTTAGATTGCACCCAAGGTATATTATTTCTAACCCAACCTCTAAACCCTCGGTTATGACTTTCGTCTATACTCCGGGAGTGGTGTTGTTCAACAACTACCTAAATATGCACTCTTTCTCAAGCAGATACATAATAAATAGGAACCGCTAGTTGAGGGCCCTTCAACTAACTACAATCAAAACGTAGTTGAACAAATAGAGATGAATAACCAACTCAAAACTATATTAACATGCCAACAAGTTTATCCCCAACGGGTTCCACCAAAACCTTAGATAAAGATATTTAGCTACTCATAATAATAACAAAAACTACAAAAGAATTCATAGTCAATGATGAAAGACAAAGGGAAGAGAATAAAGATTGATGCCCAATGTTTCTCCTTGCCTCTTTCCTTTGCTTTTGATGTTTTCTACCTTTTAAAACTGATTCTCCTCCTCTTGGGCGACTTCCTTCAGTTCATATAGGGTTTTGGGGCTTAAAATCCCGTGTTTTGCACATTAGTCCTTGAAATTTACGTGTCTTGCCGCGGTCGCGCCAGGACCGCGGCCAAACAAGCTCTCAGAACCTGAGGCTGCCTTCCGCCGCTGTTGCACCGCGGTCGCGGTAGGAACGCGGCACTGTTCCATTTGGAATTCGGAAAAACATGAAACATAAAAGTTGTAGCCCTTTGAGTTATCTTTCCAACCATATATTGTATAGCCCGAATGGAGTCTGGAGCCAAAAGTTATGTCCATTTTACTAGACAGTGCCCAATATGCCTCCTCGAGTCGTCGTTTGTTCTCAACTATCAAATTTGACCCCCGAGCACGATCCCAACTTAATTCCTTGAGCTTTTACTCAGACTTCAAAGCTCCAAATCACTTAAATTCATTCCATAACATCTATATAACTCGGAATCACTCCTACAAGGCATAAAACACATAATTAGTACAAAACACTAGCGATTAAAGCTCAAACTCAATCAAAGTGCAGTAAACTAGAGTGTAATAAGTGACTAAAATACGTAATTATAGCCTATCATCAAGAGTCTTGCGAACCAAAGCAACTTGGTTCTCGCTCGACGAAAGTGGAACTTTATACAGAAGGTCCTTCGATGGGCTCCTAACGGTATGCCTGGGACCAGGGAATACAAATTATGTGCTCCGAAAAGTCCACGAGGGTACTTGCAAAAATCACTCTGGTGCCGATTCTCTAGTATGAAAGGTGATCAGAGCAGGTTATTATTGGGACAGTATGGAGAAAGACACCAAGGAATTCGTCCAGAAATGCGACAAATGCAAAAGATTCACACCCATGATTCACCAACCCGGTGAATAACTACATTCAGTCTTGTCGCCATGGCCGTTCATGAAATGAAGGATGAACATCGTCGGACCCTGCCAATGGCACCGGGTAAAGCTAGATTTATTCGAGAGTATAAGAGAAAAAGAAGTCATTAACTTCATATGGGACCATATCCTGTGCCGATATGGGATCCCCTCCCGGATAACCTGTGACAATGGAAAGCAATTCATTTGAAGCAAATGGACAAAGTTCCTCGAGGACCATAAGATCAAAAGGATCATGTCAACACCCTATCACCCCTGTGCGAACGACCAAGCCGAATCCACAAACAAAACCATCATTCAAAACTTAAAGAAGAAGTTAGAAAATGAAAAAGGTATATGGAGGGAAATGCTGTACGAGGTTCTATGGGCGTATCGAACAACTCCAAAATCAAGCAAAGGGGAGACGCCATTCTCCTTGGTGTATTGGTCCGAGGCTTTGATACCGGTCGAGGTCGGGGAGCTAATTGCCAGGTTCCGGCATGCTACCGAGAGTTCAAAAAACGAGGCTATGACTGTAGCCCTTGAACTATTAGGCGAGAAGTGATAAGCTTCACTGGTCCGACTTCCCAAAAACAAAGAATCGAAAGATGCTATAACAGGAGAACAAATCTCCGACGCTTCAGAGTTGGGGACTTAGTCCCAGGAAAGGTCACCCTAAATACTTGGAATCCCAATGAGGGGAAGTTAGGCCCGAGCTGAGAAGGACCGTACCGTATCCTCCGAGTAATTGGGAAAGGGTCCTACAAACTCCGCACCATGGAAGGCGAACAACTTCCGAGAAATTGGAAAATATCGGCGCTCAAACGCTAATGTCATCATAGCCATGGTACCACCCTCCCATTTCCTTTGTGTACTCCACACTAAACATTTGTAGATATTCGATGGAATACATCGATGCATCCTCCAACTCCAAAAGTCCTTTGGGTCTTAAAGCATGCGTTGCACTCTTTTCCTTTGATCGAGTTTTATCCCTAAAAAGGGTTTTTACCAGAAAGGTTATTAATGAGGCAACATCTATACGCTGCCCAAAAAGAATTCAAACAAGTATCCAAGGCTACTCTCCAATCAACCTCGAATACTGGGAGGCATCCCCCCAGGAGGTCGCCTCATCGAAAAAACTGAAGAAAGTCGCCAAAAAGAGTTTCGACAGGAAAATTATGTATCGGGCCAAACGGTAAAATGAAACGTGCCCGCGTAGAATAATCGAGCCCTCGACAGTGAAAATATGTATACTTGTACTAAATAATCAAAGAAGCATCATTATAAAAGCTTTGCGCTTTAAAAAAAAATTTATCACAAGAAATTTCCCCTGGGCCAGAAACTCCACGGACACTCGGAGACTGAGGCCAAAGACTCGAGGCTGTAAGATCCCAAATGGGTAACCTCAAGCCAAAAAGCTTGTTGTGTGGCGACATCGAAACCGTAGGTCCTACGGGCATAATGAAAACTATAAGTCCTATGGGCATGATCAAAACTGTAAGTCGTACGGGCGTGATCAAAACTGTAAGTCCTACGGGCAAGATCTATACCGCAAAGGCACAATCCCTATTTTTAATCCAAGGCTATATATTCAAACTTATAAGACCCCTAAAAAGGCATACCCTCGAATATAGATGCCGAGGATACCTCACTCAGGGATTATAGGCTACGACAAAATACAACGAATCAGGTTGATAGGCTATAGCCAAACATAACGACTCCGGTCAATAGGCTCTGGCCAAACTAACGCTGCTCAGGGACGCTCGACCTTTGCCATAAAATCAAATCTTTCAAAATTATTTCGGAAAGAACCAGTTAAATCAAGATACCCTTGGCATAAGAAAAAAACTTCGATCATTTTCATCTTAGCTCCAAACAACATAAAGGTTTCGAAACAATTCGGCCATAGAGTGAAACCTTCCGAGGTGCTCATTTTTCGTCGCATAACGACTCATAATCGAGGTTCTTATCCGGCCGTCGAAGAGTCGACCGAACACAACAACATCAAAAATCTTTAATGAGGGAAAATATAGCCACACTCTTGTCATACCGACCCTACGCGTAAGAGCCTTGGCGCTAGCTTCAAAATCCTCAAGGCTAACCCTAAACCTGAGCGTCGATGAGCTCGAGCCGTTAATCGACTTGAGGACTGAGCCCGAAACGTTTAACTAAAATGACTAAGGGCGGATGCTTCAAAAGCCTTAGGGCTAACTAAAAACCCGAGGGTCGATGAGCTCGAGCCGCAACCCGACTCGAGGACTGAGACCAAAACGGTTTGCTGGAATGCCTAAGGGAAAACGCATAAAACGTCTACAGACCAATTAGAGGTCATACCAACCAAACACGTAAGAGCCTTGGCGCCAGCTTCAAAGGCCTCAAGGCTAAATCGAAACCAGAGGGTCGATGGGCTCGAGTCGAAATAAGAATAAAAAATTGAACCCCGAACGGTTAACTAAAAAATCCCGAGGGCCGACGCACAAGAGCCCAAAAGCTAGTATAGAAATTTTTTGAGGCCGACTTTAGGGCCTAAAGGCCGAAGAACTCAAAATCAAATCTTAATTCGGGGACCAAAAATCGAACGGTCAATTTTCGACCATTGCGGCATTGCTCGTCAAAAGAAGAAACCTAAGGGTTCATCCTGGAGCTCGGATCCTGGGCCAACAACAAACAAGCATTGCAATCTATCACAAAAACCAAAGGGGGAACGTGGAATGATGAAAAACTAAGGGCTTCTTATACCTTAGAAGATAAAAGGAGCATATTTACAGGCTTGCATCTAAAGTTCTTACAAAGGGAAAAGAAAATATAACCCTAATCTGTCGTCGGAGCTATGCCTTCAACATCCCCAGCTCCATCCTCGGGGGCTTCAATGGTCTTTTCCCCCTCGGGGACTTCTCCTTCATCTCCATCATCTTCCGAGCAACTGCTCGACTCACTTTTGGAAGTGATCAAGGCAGCAGCCTCCTCTTCCAGGGTCTACACCCTCTCGATCTCGGTAGCCAGATCGATGCCCCTCGTATACATATCCTCGAGAACCATGCCTTCGAGACTTTAACCGGGCATGATCCACAGCTCTGGCCAAATGCATCTCGGCCTTCTCAGATACCTTCGGCCTGGACATTTGCGGCGACTGCATCCTCTTTGTACGAGGATACGAGCGCTGCAACTTCAGCTTTGGCTGCAGATAGCGCAATAGCCGACTCGACAAAAAGATATTTGCATTTATTATTCTCCGCCCTCGCATTATAAAGTTGATGTTCGACAAGGGCCGCCTTCTCCTAGAGAGTACCTCTCTCGTTGGCCATCTCACTCACGTGCCGTTTGAGTTCGAGAATCTCGTCGTCTTTTGCTCGGAGTTTTTTCTTTTGCAAGAGCATCTCTCCTCTCTATATGCAAAAATCAGCCCGAATGTGTCAAAACACTGGAAGGCAGGTTGATACAAAGGCAAAAATAGATAGAGATTATACCACCTGCTCAACAAGGCAATTCCTCTCCCGGGATGCCGCCTCAAGAAAAGCCCGAAGACCACGAAGATCCTCCTCCTTCTTGGCAAAGCTAGCCCTAAGCTCATTAGCCCCCAAGGTGAGCCTCTTGCACTCACCTTCGTACTGAGTTAACTCGGCTTGAAACTTGGCGAAGGTCTGATCATAAAGCACCTTGGCTTGAAAGCATGAAAGAAGAAAGTGAGAAAGACGAGGATCGGGGAACAGATCAGTATTTTCGGAAGATTATCTGTTCGTAAAGCCTATCGAGCTTGCTGGAAATGAATGAGGCGATAGGCTCGGGGTTTTCCTTAATCATAGCAAACATCACTTAAAACATGCCTTTGTCCTCAGCGGACACCCTCGCTTCGGGAAATTCCCTGATTCAGGCATCCTATAAATGACCCGAAAGTTAAGCCGGTCCTAGAGGAGAGTCGCTCACTTCAATAACCCTGGTTGGATTGATCGGGTCCTTCTCTTGCCTCTTAGGGACCTCGGACCTAGGCTCCTCCGACCCACTAGCCGGGCACACTCCAACTCGGGGAACGTCCTGATTAGCAACAAGCTCTATGAACGTTACCAGATACTTCCTCAACGGGCTCCTCGGCTCCTAGCGGGGCAACAACAACGTCAAGCTCCGATTTAGATGCCTCCGTCTTAATGGCCATCGGCTTGACTGGACGTGGGATGGTCGGGTCTTTTCCTCCCACAGGCACTACCGAGAGATTATTTCTTTCCTCGCCTCTAGCTCGAGGACTTTCAGAAACTTCGGGAGTTAAGGCCGTTGAATCAACATTGGATTTTTTCACTTTGGCCTTCTTTGATTTCGAAGGCCCGGCCCACAATTTCTTTCTTTTCTTCTTGTCCTCTTCATCAAACTTTGGGGGATCCGCTTCCTCAGGTGGATCCTCCCTCATCACGGAAGCCTCTCCCAGACTTGCACAAATGTAAAATATGACCGCCGGGTGCGAGGATGTAATCAATGATGCCTCTTCGGAGAAATGCAATTACAACAAGGGTAGGGTCTTACCAAGGTTCTTTGCTTACCACCGAGCCGCTAAAAAATTGCACCACATGCGGTCAACATATGGGTAGACTAAATCTAGCTGGCCAATCCAGCCCGAGATATCTTTAACCGAACCAGGGTACACCGCAACAACTGTATCGACAACAGGAGTTAGTGCATGGAGCAATAATCCAAAGGAAAAGAAAAGACGTCTAACTAACATATGTACTTACGTTTCATGTTCCACCTTTCAGGGAACGACATCCTTTCCGTAGGAAACAAATCTGAAGTCCTAACCCGGACAAAACGGCTCATCCATCCTCTGTCCCTAACCTCGTCAGTACAGGAAAAATAGACTCTCGAGGCCCGACGCTGAAGTTTAATCAAGCCACCACAGAAAAGTCAGGACTGTGCATTCTGACCAGGTGGTCAAGGGTAAAATGCATTCCCTGAACCGTGTTCACGAAATTTCTTGTCATATAAACAACGCGCCAGAACGACGTATGTATTTGACCAAGAGTTAGTTGGTACCGTTCGCAGAAATCGAGGATCCGGGATGTATTGGGGGCGACGATGGTCCCACCACACCAAGGGTAAATTGATAGGTATATACACTGAGAAAGCCGGCCTCGTATGTGGTTATGTCTTCCTCCCAAGATGGAATCTTCACCAACACCGAATCCCCCTGGTGGCAGTCAACTTTCACTTTCTCGATGTCTGATATTAAGCTGATATATCGGGACATGGGCTAACATCGCCCAAGCCGCGAGGAAGATTTATCGATCTTGAAAAATCAGAGGTTATCATATATGCTACGGCGATGCATTCCTTGAGACGAGGAGGATCTGTCGCCTTCCCTTTAGATGAACATGAGGAAGAGGAAGGTTTGTTGCCTTAGGAAACACTGGAGAAAGTCTTCGCCATTTTCTTTTGAGAAATGTTGAAGGAAGGAAAGAAACATAGTCAAAGAAAGAACACAAGAAAGAAGTAGGAAGGAGTTTTAAGGGCTAGAGGATGCGGTGAAAAGAGTAGGCAAAGTAAGGGGTATTTATAAAGAGACATCATATGCGTTAGAGGAAGCCAAAAGACACTAACTGCCGTAATCAACTCGAAGGCTTCACAGTGGTTGTAGGGACACGACCCTTTGGATTCCCCTCTGTCGTGTCAATTTCTTTATATGACATCGGTGACGCAATAATGGAAGCATTACAAGATGTTGGACTCAAATCGTTTCTTGTATCTTCATCCCAAGAAATGTGGGGACTATCTGTATACGATCAAAATCGGGCTCAACCGACTTAGAAGATTTCACTTGACATCGGGAGTAGACCCGAGGTGCAACTCCGAGAAGAATTCCTCGAGGGGTGATACCGAAGAATTGACGCACCACGAGACGATTAAAATATCGGAGCCCGTCAGAGAAATGCACGGGACTCCCATGAACACGTGACTGAAGCTAACAAGCGCATGCAAAATAGTACAAATCCGTACCGGACTACTGAATAACTGTACCAGCTGTTCTGTTTTGTAATAAATGCTTATGTACTATGTTGAGACTCCCCTCCTATATAAAGGGGACCCTTATCATTTTTTTCACACACAATATTCAGTACAAGGAACAAGAACATTCTCTGCTCCCTAACTCAAACATCCCTTATTGTCTCTTTACTTATTTAATACTTGCATTTATAGCATTTCATTGTCTGTCTTTCATTTATTATCCATCATTGATCATAAATAGCCTCCTCCGAGGTCCATAAAGCTATTATAACTTCATTGATCGCGCATCACTAACCCTGAGCCTCGACCTCGAGGACCTAACTCGGCTAGCTGTGAACCCCTGACTTGGGGCAGTCTGGTTTTCCTATCTTCGATTTCATTTCATTTTACCTTATTTATTTTACCCGCTCTTAGCATCTGTTGCTTAACAACTAGCATTAAAATAAATCGCATATTTTTTGAACCATATAATCAAATTTAAATGTAATACCATTTTCAAGGTAAACAGTTTGGCGCCCACTGTGGGGCTAACAATAATAGTGATTGTATTTGTAAAGACCCGTAGAATTCTTAACTAGAAACGACGCCCGGACAGATCCCCATGTTGATATAAAAGTTCTTAAATCAGACAACTTTGGAGTGAAAAGTACCCCAGGACTTGGAGGATAGAATTATTCAAGTTTGTGCAAATCTGCGGTCCACCATGCGATCGCATATCGAGTATGCGGACCGCATAGTGGTCGCATAGTTGGATAGATTGCTATCCATTTTGAGGACATCGATGCGGCCCAAAATGCGATCGCATATTATGTATATGGGTCGCATAGTTGTCGCGTAGTTGCACTTGAGATTTTGCGGACGGAGTTATGCGGCGCACTATGTGATCGCATATCGAGTATGTGGACCGCATAGTGGTCGCATAGTTGGACAGATTGTTGTCCATTTTGACGACAGCTATGCAGCACAAAATGCGATCGAATATTATGTATGCGGGCCGCATAGTTGTCGCGAAGTTGCACCTGAGATTTTGCGGATGGAGTTATGCGGCGCACTATGCGATCGCATAACAGGTATGCGGAACGCATATTTGCCGCATACCTGGGCAGTTTCTTTTTCTTTTTGTCCCAGCTGAAGGCCAATAATGCGGCAGGTTTGCGGACCGCATAACCAAAATGCAATCGCATATCCGGAATGTGTTCGCATTCCGAACCGCAAACCTACGTCGGGGATCCTATTTTCTAATTTTTAAAACTCGACCCCCAGCCTAATATAACACCCATCCCTCATGATTTTAACTATTTTCTAATAAAATAGAGAGAGGAGAGAGTGGGTTAAAGTGAGAGAGATTTCCAACTCATCAATTTGGTCCACCATCACTGCTCAAGCCTGAATTGATCGAGTAGGACACCATTTCTTCACTACAAGAGGTAAGTTTCTACCCCATCAACCTTAATTTCTAGATTTTTGTTAAAATGAAACATGGTTAGGTGAGTTCATGAAGATGGGGGTAGAAATCTTGCATACATGTAACCAACTAGTTATAATCTAGTGGAGGGAAACGGGTTAGAGTGATCTCTCACAAAAAAGAGGCCATTTAATCTAGAGGAACACCTAGTGTTTGATAGAATGCTTAAATGAGTTCAAGACATGATCATTATTCCTAATTCTAAGTTCAATTGTGCCACATTGTGAACTAGATTGAAGGTGCTAGAAGGCCTGGTGATTGTGGTAGAAATTAAGGAAAACTCCCAAATCAAGGTATGTATGGCTAACTCTAATCTTCATAGGATAAACCTATTGGTGTTCACTTTTCGGGTATGATTCTCCTGTTTGAATCTCTATGGAATTTATGTGTCTTATGTGTCAAGTTGAGGAATTCTTGCTTCTTTGCCGTTCGATGTTACTACCATGTTGTTATGCTAATTGAAAGTATGAATTGTGACCATTATGCTCCTTCCTTTACTATGTGTGCGAATCCTCTTATTTGATGGGTGTGGTAGATGTGAAAGATTGAATGAGATGTGAATCAAAAGATTGAATAGATATAAAATGTGAATCAAAAGATTGAATTGATATAAAATATGAATCAAAGGATTGAAATGATATGAAATATGAATCACAAGAGTGAAATGATACGAGACGTGAGTCAAAAGATGGAAAATGATAAAAATGAACTAAAAGATCAAATAAATGATGGGTGATGTCCTAGGGTGAGATGGCCCAGCCGATCGGGCCGGGATCGGAGTCCATGTCGTACACATGGAGACATTCGGATTGAGATATGATATTGATTATTGCCTCACTATTTCAGTTGAGATGGCCCGCCGGTGAGATACCGGACCCAGCCGGTGAGATACCGGACTCCGTGTGAAAATGCCACGGTGATGACATTAGTAATGATGTTTTTGGTGCCTCACCTAGGATGGCTTAGCCGGTCGGGCCGATAGCGGACTCCGTGTAACAATGACACGGTGGTATAGTAATAATAATAATAACATTTGAACTTAAAAGATCATTAACCAAAAGATGGAAAAACGGGATAAGAAATATGGTTACTCTTATTTGTGTTTTCCCCTACTTTGGTGAATGTTATATGATGTCTCTATTTGTATAATTTCCTGTTGATGTTTATCCTGTCAAGAGTAGAGTTTGATCATACATACTAGTACTATTCAATGGTACTAGTGTCACTTTTGCCGGGGGCGTTACATCTTTTTAAATGGATGTAAGTGGTTCTATAGTAGGTAGCGCCGATCGTCGATAGTGGTTCTTTCTCCTCCTCCCTTTAGCAGTTCTGGTGAGCCCCATTTCCTCCCGGGGCCGTGTGTAATTACATGTTGATCTCCTTTGTACATGTTGTTTTTTTTAGGTATAGCAGGGGCCTTGTCGCCGGCAGGTCTATGTATATTTCTTCGAACATTTATGTGGGTTGTGAATATGTTTTGGGTAGTTGTTGGATTTAATTGTAATCGTGATTCCGTATCGTGAATATTGTAATTGGTTTGTATGTTTTAAAAGATCTAATGTTGGTAATGGTGAAAGAGGAAAATGGACTTAATGTTATGAATATATATATGCTTTTGAGTTATCTCTTGCTACCTCATGTAAATAATGTATGCTATAAACACGGGGAGAAACGAGTCGGGTAGGAAAGGATAAACATGCTTGCTTGACCGGGTCACTCGGTTAGGCGTTGGTCCCGTCCCTCGTGTTTGGGGCGTGACAAACTTTGTATTAGAGCCTAAGGTTTTAAAAGTGTCCTAGGATGTCTCAGAGCTGTGTCTAGTAGAGCCCTTCTTATCGGTGTATTGTCGACCACATCTATAATTAGGGGTTGCTTTGACATTTAGGAAAAATACCCTTAATTGTTATACTATATCGTGCGATAGAGTGAGAAGTGAGGTTGTTTCTCTCTAACTCGTGCATTGTTTCAACTTTCAGTAAATGTCACCCAGGAAGAAAGCTCGACTCGGCCTATAGGGCGATGCCACCCCAGGAGTGGCCATAAATTCTCAATCTAATGGTGCGGGTGAGAATGATTCCCCGACCATGAATCAGCCTGACTCCTCCATTCCAGGCCAGACCATTCCAATTCCTGCTCCAGCGGAGGGTGCTACAATCCCTCCCGCTGATATTCCTAATCCTCCTCCAGCCCCAGCTTCCGGTCCCGGTATTTCTGATGGGGACCTTAGGGGAGCTATTTAGATGTTGACATAATTGGTGGCCTCTCAGGCCCAGAGATCAAATGTTTCCCCCACATTCTCTAGTGGTCAAGGGGATTCCTCAGGTTCCAGGGTCAACCAATTTCTTCAGCTAGCCCCTTCAGAGTTCACAGGTACTGACCCCGAGGCTGATCCGCATGATTTCATCGATGAGATGTACAAGAGCCTCCGATTCATGTGTGTATTGCGACAGAGGGAGTAGAGTTGGAATCCTATAGCTTGAAGGGAGCGGCATATTCTTTGTTTGAGATGTGGGAGGATGCCCGTGAGGAGGGAGCCCTCCAGCGAGGTGGAGTAAGTTTGCAGATGCCTTCGTAGATCATTTCTTGCCCGCCGAGATTAGGGCAGCCCGAGCATCAGAGTTTGAGGTCCTCAAGCAAGGTAATAAAATTGTGTGGGAATATCATATGGAATTCGTGCGCCTGTCCAAGTATGCTATTCATATGATGCCGACCATGGAGGCCCGAGTGCGTCGGTTTGTGCAGGGATGGCCCCTTGGTTGTTAATGAAGCTTCCACAGCTGCTCTACATTTTGACATGAACTATGAGAAGATTATGGAATTCGCCCAGCCTACAGAGACTCGGAAGTTGAAACTAAGGATGGATCGAGAAGGTGGTATCAGGGCCCAGTCGGCGGGCAACCCTGGGGGTTCATTTGGAGGTGGGAGACCAGTCCTCGGGGGAGGGTCATTGTCATGCCCCAAAACCGAGGGACGAGACCGACGCCTAACCGGATGATCCCGGTCAAGCAGACCTGGATTGCCTTTCCTACCCAACGCATTACCCCGTGTTTATAATATACAAATTTATAACTGAAATAGCCAATGCAACCAAAGTATGAATTTAAAACATAAGTCCATTTTCCTCTTTTAAAGCTTCAACATTTGATAATCCCAAAATATACAAATTAAGCACAACATTTCCAATACGGGACCACGATTACGAATAATTACAACTACTACCCAAAATATTTACAATCTACACAGTGTCTACGGAGCCTCTAAAGGTACGGAGAAGAGTATACATACTTGCCGACAACAAGGCCCCGGCTATACCTTAAGAGAACCAAAATATATAAAAGAGATGACATGGACTATGCACGACCCCGAGAGGAATGGGGCTCACCAGTACCGCTGAAGGGATGAAAAGGAGGCACCACTACCGGCAGACGGAGCTACCTGCTATAGAACCACCTACATCAATATAAAAGATGTAGCGCCCCCGGCAAAAGGGATGTTAGTACCATTGAATAGTACTAGTATGTATGAACAAACTTTACTCTAAGTAAAATCAAAGCAGTGCACAAATAGAAGGTAGTCAAAGAAACCAAACAACTATTGCATAGAGATACAGAGAATCACAAATGAGGTTTCCAAAGCTTCTTCATATTCCACCCTTATTTCTTCTCATCATTCCACCCTTATTTCTTATGTTACGGCGTGCAACCCGATCCCACCGTACATTCACATTTCCACCCTTATTACTTCTCAACATATCATCCTTATTTCACCTGTTGTGGTGCGCAACCCGATCCCACCGTACAATCACATTTCCATCCTTATTACTTCTCAACATATCATCCTTATTTCACCTGTTGCTGCGTGCAACCCGATCCCACCGTACAATCACATTTATAGCAACAACAACCAATAATTCAATCACAAGGATTTCTATCATCAAGAGTATAAATTCATAACACCCAAACAACCATGTGAAATCAGGGGCACAATATTCTTTACCAAGCAGTAAGTAATGTATGGTACGCCATAACCATTTAGATCAGTTAAATCATTCACCTTTCTTTTCCATCATTTACTACACATCCCTTAGAACTTGGATACATTCAACAATTGAGTTCATTACCATTTTTATTCATTTAATAACACTTTCGATCATACCGATAAATTCAAGCATATAACGAGTCTTGCACATGACAGGGTAAGCACAAAGAATCATATTTCACAATCTCAAGTAGCATGGTGGCATGGTAATCAACTTAGGGCATGCAGAGAACACGATTCTTCACCTCATCACAATAGGAAAATCGATTCACATACAATTGAACCAGAAATTCATACCGAATGATCGGACACCAGCAAGGCGACTCTATAAAGATTAAAGTTAGCCATACATACCTCGAGTCAGAATTTCCCTTTAATATCTATTCTCAAACCACCGGACCTTCTAACGCCTTCAATCTAATTCACAAGATGACATGTTTAGACTTAGAGTTAGAAATCATGAACTCATTTGGGCATTTTACCAAACACCGTGTGATCCCTTAGATTAACTAAACCCTTTTTAGTGAAAGACTACTCTAACTTTCTTCCCTTTACTAGATTATGGAAGACTATTCACATGAATGCAAGGTCTTAACTTTCATTCTCAAGAACCAACCTATGTATGTTTTATTCTAACTAAAATCTGAGAATTTGGGGAAATAGGGTGAAGACTTACCTCTTGGGGTGAAGAAAGCAACGACTACTCAAAGATTTCCAGGCCTGAGTAGAGGTGGTGGACTGATTTGATGAAGAAGATGACTTTCTCTCACTAAACTCACTCTCCCTTATCTCTATTTTAGTCAGATAGATGATAAAATGAAGGGGAAGGGTTTTTTTTATTAAACTAGGGGTCGGGTTTTAAATCAGAAATTAGAAGCCCCGAAGTAGGATATGCGGTCAGGAATGCGATCGCATTCCTGCTATGCGGTCCGCATTCCTGTCGCATAAATTTCCCTCAGCTGAGCCAAAAAGGAAAGCAGGATGCCAAGGTATGCGACAACTATGCGGTTTGCATACCTTTATGCGATCGCATAGTGCGTCGCATAACTCCTTTCGCAAGAATCAAGGTGCAAGAATGCGACAACTATGCGGCGTGCATTCTCAAAATGTGATTGCATCTTTGGCCGAATAGCTGTCCTTGAAAAAGACAACAACTGTCCAGGTATGCGACCAATATGCTATCCGCATACCAGATCTGTGATCGCATAGTGGACCGCAGTATCCGTGCAATTCGTGGAAATTATTTCTTCTATGTCCCGAGGGTACTTTTACTTCAAAAAGGTCCGTTTTTAAGAATTTCTACAGTTATAACAACATGGGGACCTACCCGGGCACCGTTTTTAGTTAAAAAATTTTTTACGGGTCTTTACATCCTCCCCCACTTAAAATCATTCATCCTCGAATGAGGATCGGGGAATCATTTGGGTATGAAAACACAAGATGCCAACCCCCAACTTTCACTAACTTTTATATTTTCTGAAAATTTCGCCAGAGATTCCTCTGTAATTAGGCCTATCTACCTGCCAAAGAGCCCCCGAAAGACATTGTTAACCAATTCGACACAGTTTCAGTTACTCCAACAACTTGCACATAATTCAGCTATTTCAAGGATTTGTACATGACCCAACTATTCATAACACCTACAAATGTGGTACAAATTTGAGAAGTCACAATAGTATGATAATTAGGGGAGTGGGGTGTTCTTGCACAAAATTTGACACAAAGGTGTAATTTCTTAGAGATGGCAGTTCTCACGACCACTACTAGACTTATTCAAACAAATGGGGATATTTATCTTTTATTTCATTTTCCGCTTCCCACGTGGCTTCTTCGACTTGTTGACACCGCCATAATACTTTAACTGAAGCGCCCTCTTTGTTTCTCAATCTACGAACTTGCCTATCAAGAATAGCAACCAGAACCTCTTAATATGACAATTCTTCATTAATTTAAACGGTCTCAACTGGCACGATGGCATATGGATCTGCAATTACCTTTTCTAGCATGGACACATGAAACACTGGATGTACTAATGAAATTTCAGGGGGCAATTCCATCATATACGCAACCTGTCCTATCCTTTGAGCAATCTGATATGGCCCGACATACCTCGGGCTCAATTTTCCTTTCTTCCCAAACCGCATTACTCCCTTCATGAGATACACCTTCAAGAATACCCAATCATCTACTTGAAACTACGAATCTCTTCGACGAACGTCTGCATAGGATTTCAGGTGACTCTGAGCAGTCTTCATCCTCTCCAGAATGACTCTAACTTTTTCCATAGCTTGGTGCAAAAGACCCGGTCCTAGAAGTTCCGCCTCACCAACCTCGAACCATCCGATCGATGACCTACATCTCCTTCAGTATAATGCCTCAAATGGGGCCATCTGAATACTAGCATGGAAACTGTTATTGTAAGCAAATTCTATAAGCGGCAAGTGATCATCCCAGCTACCCTAGAAATCTAATACATTAGCCTGTAACATGTCTTCAAGCGTCTGAATAGTCCGCTCTGCCTGGCCGTCCATTTGCGGGTGGAAAGCTATGCTGAGATTTACCTGCGTACCCAATCCTTTCTGAACTTTCTTCCATAAGTTTGTAGTGAACTGGGCCCCTCAATCCGAGATAATAGATACTGGAGTGCCATGGAGCCTGACTTTTTCTTTGATATACAACTAAGCATACTGTTCTGCAGTATCGGTGGACTTGACTGGCAAGAAATGCGCCGACTTTGTGAGCTGATCCACTATCACTCAAATCGAGTCGAACCTACGCGGAGTGCGGGGTAACCCGACCACAAAGTCCATATTGATCATTTCCCATTTCCATGTTGGTATTTCCATAAGCTGTGCCAACCCACCGGGCCTCTGGTGCTCGACCTTCACTTGCTGACAATTCGGTCACCTAGCCACAAAGTCCTTCACACCCCTCTTCATACCATTCCACCAATAAATCTCCTTGAGATCGTGATACATTTTCGTAGAACCTAGGTGTACACAATACCTGGAATTGTGAACCTTCGCCATAACTCTCTCCCGAATATTATTCACAACCGGAACACATAGCCTCCTTTGGCACCGCAAAACACCGTCATCATTGCCGAGTGAAAATGCTGAAGTTTATGATTCTGAATTGCTTCTTTCAACTGTGAAAAAGCTGGATCCCTGAATTGCTTTCCCTTGAATTCCTCTACAAGTGAAGATTCCGCTCCATTACGCACCACGAAATTCCCTTCATCTGAGGCCGAAAGATAGACCCCCAGACTGGCCAACTGAAAAACCTACCGAGCCAAAGGCTTCTGACCTGCTTCCAAATGAGCCAAGCTACCCATGGATTTTCGACTAAGAGCGTCGGCTACCACATTCGCCTTCCCTGGATGGTACAAAATATTCATATCATAATCCTTGAACAATTATAACCACCTCCGTTGCCTTAAGTTCAACTCCTTCTGTTTGAATAGATACTGAAGACTCTTGTGGTCTGTGAACACGTCCACATGGACCCCATAAAGGTAATGCCGCAAGATTTTCAATGCAAACACAACCGCCGCGAGCTCCAGATCATGCGTCGGGTAATTTCTCTTGTGATTTTGGAGCTACCTAGAAGCATACACTATTACCTTACCACATTGCATCAATACACACCCCAAACCAACCCTTGAAGCATCACAATATACCACAAACCCTTTTGAACCTTCCAGCAAGGTCAATACTAGCGCCGAGGTCAATCTTGATTTCAATTGTTGAAAACTATTTTCACAAGCATCAGACAACTGAACCTTAACCGTTTTCTACGTCAACTTAGTCAATGGGGAGGCGAGAGTAGAGAATCCCTCCACGAACCTCCGATAATATCCAGCTAAACCTAAGAAACTGCGAATCTCCGTCGGGGTCGTTGCTCTAGGCCAATCCTTCACTACTGCTATCTTTTGGGGATCAACCTGAATCCCTTCCCTTGAAACAACATGGCCCAAAAAGGTGACTGATTCTAGCCAAAACTCACATTTTGAGAAATTTGCATTCAACTGGTGCTGATGGAGAGTCTGCAAAACTACCCTGAGGTGATTAGCATGATCGTCCTGGCTCCGCGAATAAACAAGGATATCGTCGATGAAGACCATCGCGAAAGAGTCAAGAAACAGCTTGAAAACCCAATTCATAAGATTCATAAAAGTTGTTGGGGCGTTGGTTAGCCCAAAAGGCATTACGAAGAATTCAAAGTGCCCATAACGAGTGCTAAATGTGGTCTTAGGAACATCCTTCTCCCTGATCTTCAACTCGTGATACCCGTACCGTAAATCAATCTTTGAGAAGAACCTAGCACATTGCAACTGGTCGAACAAATCATCTATCCGCGACAATGGGTATTTGTTTTTTATGTTGACCTTGTTGAGCTGCCGATAATCAATACACGTCCGGAGCGACCCATCTTTATTTCTGACAAACAGAACCGGCGCGCCCCAAGGCGACACACTTGGCCTAATGAAACCCTTTTCTAATAGATCTTTCAATTTCTCCTTTAACTCTCTCAATACCGTCAGCGCCATTTTGTAGGGTGGAATAGATATTGGCGGCGTATCTGGAAATACATCAATCCCGAAATCGATCTCTCTATCTGATGGGATCCCAGGAAGCTCATCCAAAAATACTTCAAAAACTTCATTCGTAATAGGCACGGACTCAGGAGCAGACACCTCTGAAGTGGTGTCTGCAACCCGGACCAAAATGGTAGAAGCACCCTTTTCTGATCATCTTTGAGGCCTTAAGGTAGAAAATAAACTTACCCCTTGGCACAACATTATTCCCCTCCCACTTGATAACTGGTTCATTAGGAAACTCAAGTCTTATAATTCTGGTTCGGCAGTCGAGTTTAGCAAAGAACGAATAGAGCCAATCCATCCCCATAATTACATCAAAATCTACCATTTCTAACTCAATAAGATCGGCCGTGGTATCGCGACCACACACCGTGACAACACCATGCCTATAGCCTAGCACGGTCGTAATAGAGTCACTAACCGGAGTTGACACAGTGAATGGCTCGTGAAGATGTTTTGGTTCTAGCCCAATACTCAAAGCAACAAGAGGGGTAACATATGATAAGTAAGATCCGGGATCAATAAAAGCGTACACATCATGGGACTGAATAGTCAGAATACTTGTGATAACATCTGGAGAAGCCTCTGCACTCTGGTGGCCAGTCAAAGCATAGAACCGACTGGGTCCCCCTTGACCCCGTGCTCCACCCCTAACTGCACCACACCCTGCTGGAGCTGAAGGGCCACGGGCTGGAGGGCGTGCTAAAGATGTAGCGGCTGAAGAACTGGATGGCTGAGCAATACCCCTACCCGTGCCCTGACTGGGTGCACTACAGTCTCGCTGAACATGGCATGTAGCTCCGCATCTATAGCATACTAGTATGTCCAAGTAACAGGGCTCAAAATGAAACCTCCCACATTTAGGGAATGGGGCCCTCCGCTGCTCTAGAACCTCCAACCTGAACGACCCGACTGATGGAACCCCTGTTATATGAACCTGGTCCAAAGCGACCTCCCTGCTGTTAACTGTGCCCTGATGGCGGTGCACTGGCTGAAGACTGAGCATAGGACTAAGATGGCCCTAATGACCCTCTCCCTAAGGCTTACCTCCCCCCTCCAACTGAACTCCGAGGGTTACCCGCTGACTGGGCCCTACTAATACTCTCTCTCTCAATCCTTATCTTCAATTTCGGAGCATATGTAGCCTGGGCGAATCCCACAATCTTCCCATAGTTCATATCTGAATGTAGAACAGCTGTAGCAGCTTCATTGACAACCAAGGGACCAAAGCCCTGAAAAAACCGACGAACTCTAGCCTCCATAGTCGGCATCATGTGGATACCATACTTGGACAAGCGCACGAACTCCTTATGGTACTCCCATACACTCCTATTACCCTGTTTGAGAACCTCGAACTCTGCAGCACGGGTTTCCCTAGTCTCGACAGGAAATAAATGATCCATAAAGGCATCTACAAACTCATCCCACCACGCCGGAGGGCTCCCCTCTCCACAGGAACTCTCCCACGTCTCCAACCATGAATATGCCGCTCCCTTCAGATAATAGGAAGCTAACTCAACTCCCTCTATCTCAGTAGCCCTCATAACTTAAAGGTTTTTGTACATCTCATCTGTAAACTCCTGAGCATCAGCCTCTAGGTTGGTGCTTGTGAACTCTGGAGGGTCTAATCGTAGTAACTGGTTGACTATGGAACCAGAAGAATCCTTTTGCTCACTCGAGGGTGCGGAGGCAATATTTGACCTTTAGGCCTGATAGGCTACCAACTACGTCAACATCTAAATAGCTCCCCTGATGTCCCCATCAGAAATAACTGGACCCGAAGCTGGGGCTGGAGGAGGATCGGGAATATCAGCGGGAGGGACTGTAGCACCCTCCGCTGGAGCAGGAAATGGAATAGTCAGGCTGATTCATGGTGGGGGGATTGTCCTCACCCGCACCAACAGATTGAGAATTTATGGCCATACTTGGGGGCGCATTGGCCTCTAGGCTTAGTCGAGCTCTCTTTTTGGGTGCCATTTACTAAAAAATGGAATATCGCACGAGTTAGAGATATACAACCTCACCTTTCACCACATCCCATGATATAGAATAGCAATAAATGGGTACTTTCCTAAATGTCCATGCAGCCCCCTAATTATAGATGTGGTCGAAAACACACCGATAAGAAGGGCTCTACTAGACACGGCTCCGAGACATCCTAGGACACTTTTAAAACCTTAGGCTCTGATACCAAGTTTGTCATACCCCAAAACTGAGGGACGAGACCGGCGCCTAACCGGATGATCCCGGTCAAGCGGACCTGGATTGCCTTTCCTACCCAACGCATTACCCCGTGTTTATGATATACAAAGTTATAACTGAAATAGCCAATGGAACCATAGTATGAATTTACAACATAAGTCCATTTACCTCTTTTAAAGCTTCAACATTTGATAATCCCAAAATTTATAAACTAAGTATAATATTTCCAATACGGGACCACGATTACGAATAATTACAACTACTACCCAAAATATTTACAACCTACACAGCGTCTACGGAGCCTCTAAAGGTATGGAGAAGAGTATAAACACTTGCCGGCAACAAGGCCCCAGCTATACCTTAAGAGAACCAAAATATAGATAAGAGATGACATGGATTACGCACGACCCCGAGAGGAATGGGGCTCACCAGTACTGCTGAAGGGATGAAAAGGAGGCACCACTACGGCGGACAGAGATACCTGTTATAGAACTACCTACATCAATATAAAAGATGTATAGCCCACGGCAAAAGGGACGTTAGTACCATTGAATAGTACTAGTATGTAGGAACAACTTTACTCTAAGTAAAATCAAAGCAGTGCACAGATAGAAGGCAGTCAAAGAAACCAAACAGTTATTGCACAGAGATACATAGAATCACAAATTAGGTTTCCGCAGCTTCTTCATACTCCACCCTTATTTCTTCTCATCACTCCACCCTTATTTCTTCTGTTGCGGCGTGCAACCCGATCCCACCGTACAATCACATTTCCACCCTTATTACTTCTCAACATATCATCCTTATTTCACCTATTGCGGCGCGCAACCTGATCCTGTCGTACAATCACATTTCCACCCTTATTACTTATCAATATATCATCTTTATTTCACCTGTTGCGGCGCGCAACCCGATCCCACCGTACAATCACATTTATAGCAACAACAACCAATAATTCAATCACAAGGATTTCTATCATCAAGATTATAAATTCATGACAACCAAACAACCATGTGAAATCAAGGGCACAATAATCTTTACCAAGCAGTAAGTCATGTATGGTACTCCATAACCATTTAGATCAGTTAAATCATTCACCTTTCTTTTCCATCATTTACTACACAGCCCGTAGCACTTGGATACATTCAACAATTTAGTTCATTACCATTTTCGTTCATTTAATATCACTTTCTTTCATACCGATAAATTCAAGAATATAACGAGTCTTGCACATGACAGAGTAAGCACAAAGAATCATATTTCACAATCTCAAGTAGCATGGTGGAATGGCAATCAACTTAGGGCATGCAGAGAACACGATTCTTCACCTCATCACAATAGGACAATCGATTCACATACAATCGAACCAGAAAGTCATACCGAATGCTCGAACACCAACAAGGCGACTCTACAATGATTAAAGTTAGCCATACATACCTCAAGTTAGACTTTCCCTTTAATATCTATTCTCAAACCACCGGACCTTCTAACGCCTTCAATCTAATTCACAAGATGACATGTTTAGACTTAGAGTTAGAAATCATGAACTCATTTGGGCATTTTACCAAACACCGTGTGATCCCTTAGATTAACTAAACCCTTTTTAGTGAAAGACTACTCTAACTTTCTTCCCTTTACTAGATTGTGGAAGACTATTCACATGCATGAAAGGTCTTAACTTTCATTCTCAAGAACAAACCTATGTGTGTTTTATTCTAACTAAAATCTGAGAATTTGGGGAAATAGGGTGAAGCCTTACCTCTTGTGGTGAAGAAGGCAACGACTACTCAAAGATTTCCAGGCTTGAGTAGAGGTGGTGGACTGATTTGATGAAGAAGATTACTTTCTCTCACTAAATTCACTCTCCTTTCTCTCTATTTTAGTCAGATAGATGATAAAATAAAGGGGATGGGTGTTTTATTAAACTAGGGGTCGGGTTTTCAAATCAGAAATTAGAAGCCCCGAAGCAGGAAATGCGGTCAAGAATGCGATCGCATTCTGGCTATGCGGTCCGCATTCCTGTCACACAAATGGCCCTCAGTTTGGCCAAAAAGGAAAGCAGGATGTCCAGGTATGCGACCACTATGCGGTTTGCATTCCATTTATGCGATCGCATAACTCCTTTCGCAAGAATGAAGGTGCAAGAATGCGACAACTATGCGGCGCGAATTCTCAAAATGCCATTGCATCTTGGGCCGCATAGCTTTCCTTGAAATGGACAACAACTGTCCAGGGATGCGACCACTATGTTGTCCGCATACCTGATCTGTGATCGCATAGTGAACTGGAGATCCGCGCAATTCTGGGAAATTATTTTCTTTTACGTCCCGGGGGTACTTCTACTTCAAAAAGTTTGTTTTTAAGAATTTCTACATTTATGACAACTTGGGGACCTACCCGGGCATCGTTTTTAGTTAAAAGTTTTGTACGGGCCTTTACAGTCATAAGGGTCATCCCAGTCTTATGCCTAGTCTTCAGCTAGTGTCCGGCCATCACGGCACAGTGATCAGCAGGGAGGTCGCTTTGGGACCGATCCAGGCAGCAGGAGGTTCCACCATCAGGGTCGATCAGGAGAGACTTTCCAGCAGTAGCAGAGGACCCTCTGTCCTAAGTGTGGGAAGTGGCATACGAGGCTCTGCCACCTGAACATGCCATTATGTTTTTGGGTGTGGGAGGAGAGGCCATATTCAGAGAGACTGTCGTTCATCCAGCCAGGGAGCAGGTTGGGGCAACGCCCAGCCATCCAGTTCTTCAGCTGCTATATCCTCAGCACGCCCTCCAACCCGAGGTCCTCCCTCTCCAGCAGGGTGTGGTGCATTTAGGGGTGGTGTACGGGATCAGGGATGACCCAATCGGTTATATGCCCTGAGTGGTCGTTAGAGTGCGAAGGCTTCTCTAGATATCGTCACAGGTATTTTGTCTGTTCAAAATCATGATGTGTATGCCCTTATTGATCCCGGGTCTTCTTTGTCATATGTTACTCCTTTTATTGCTTCATGTTTTGGGATAGAACCATAATAGCTTCATGAGTCGTTCTCAGTGTCGACTCCAGTTGGTGAATTTATTACGGTCGCACGAGTCTATAAGAATTGTGTTGTCACGGTGTGTGGTCAGGATACCACGGCCGATCTTGTTGATATAGGGATGGTTGATTTTGATGTAATAATGGGAATGGATTGGCTCTATTCATGTTTTGCTAAACTCGACTGCCGAACAAGAATTATGAGGCTCGAGTTTCCTAAAGAACCAGCAATTGAGTGGGAGGGGAATAATATTGTGCCAAGAGGTAGGTTTATTTCCTACCTTAAGGCCTCAAAAAAGATCATAAAGGGGTGTATCTACCATTTGGTCAGGGTTGCAGACACCACTTCTACGGTGCTTGCTCCCGAGTCCATGCCTATTGTGAATAAATTCCTTGATGTTTTCCCGGATGAGCTTCCTGGGATTCCACCATATAGAGTGATCGATTTTGGGATTGATGAATTTCCAGATACGCAACCAATATTTATTCCACCATACAGGATGGCGCCAGCGGAATTGAAGGAGTTAAAGGAGCAGTTGAAGGATCTTCTAGAAAAGGGTTTCATCCAGCCAAGTGTGTCGCCTTGGGGCGCACCTGTCCTTTTTGTCAGAAAGAAAGATGGATCGCTGTGAATGTGTATTGACTACCGGCAACTCAACAAGGTCACAATCAAAAACAAATACCCATTGCCTCAGATAGATGATTTGTTCGACCAATCGCAAGGTGCTAGGTTCTTCTCAAAGATTGATTTGCGTTCTGGGTATCACAAACTAAAGATCAGGGAGCAAGATATTCCTAAGACCGCTTTCAGGACTCGGTATGGGAACTTTTAATTCTTGGTAATGTCTTTTGGGCTATCCAATGCCTCAGCAGCTTTCATGGACCTTATGAATCGGGTCTTCAAGCCATTTATTGACTCTTTTGTGATAGTCTTCATCAACGATATCCTTGTTTATTCATGAAGTCAGGAAGACCATGCTAATCACCTCAGAGAAGTTCTGCAGACTCTTCATCAGCACCAATTGTATGCATAGTTCTCAAAATGCAATTTTTTGCTAGAATCAGTTACCTATTTTGGGCCATGTTGTCTCCAGGGAAGGGATTCAGGTTGATCCCCAAAAGATCGCTGATTTGAAAGAATGTCCTAGACCAACGACCCCGACAGAGATTCGTAGTTTCTTGGGTTTAGCTGGATATTATCGGAGGTTCGTGGAAGGATTCTCTACCCTCGCCTCCCCACGGACTATGCTGACGCAGAAAGCGATCAAGTTCCAGTGGTCTGATGCTTGTGAAAGGAGTTTTCATGAATTGAAATCAAGATTGACTTCGGCACCGGTGTTGACCTTGCTAGAGGGTACATAGGGGTTTGTGGTGTATTGTGATGCTTCAAGGGTTGGTTTGGGGTGTGTGTTAATGCAATGCGGTAAGGTTATAGATTATGCTTCGAGGAAGCTTAAGAATCACAAAAAGAATTATACGACGCATGATTTGGAGCTTGCAACAGTTGTCTTTGCATTGAAAATCTGCCGGCACTATCTTTGTGGGGTCCATGTGGACGTGTTCACAGACCACAAGAGTCTCCAGTATCTATTCAAAGAGAAGGAATTAAACTTAAGACAGAGGAGATGGTTGGAATTGCTCAAAGATTATGATATGAATATCTTGTACCATCCAGGGAAAGAGAATGTGGTGGCAGATGCTGTTAGTCGAAAATCCATGGGTAGTTTGGCTCACATAGAAGTAGGTCAGAGGCCTTTGGCTAGAGAGGTTTACCAGTTGTCCAGTCTGGGGGTTTGTCTTACGGCCTCAGACGAAGGGAATGTTGTGGTGCATAACGGAGCTGAATCTTCGCTTGTGGCGGATGTTAAGGAAAAACATTCAATGATATAGCAATGGCACGACTAAGAGAGGCAATTCTTAATCACATGACCACAACTTTTTCACTTAGCAAGGATGACGGTGTTTTGCAGTGCCAAGGGAGATTATGTGTTCCGGATGTGGATGAACTTCGGGAGATGATCATGGCAGAGGGTCACAATTCTAGATATTACGTACACTCAAGTTCTACAAAAATGTATCACAATCTCAAGGAAGTTTATTGGTGGAATAGCATGAAGAGGGGTGTGGCGGACTTTGTGGCTAAGTGCTAGAACTGTCAGCAAGTGAAGGCCGAGCATTAGAGGCCCGGTGGGTTGGAGCAGCTTATAGAATTACCAATGTGGAAATGGGATATGATTAATATGGATTTTGTGGTAGGGTTACCCCGCACTCCGCGCAAGTTTGACTCAATTTGGGTAATAGTGGATCGGCTAACGAAGTCAGCACATTTCTTTTAGTCAAGTCCACTGACACTGCAGAACAATATGCTCAGTTGTATATCAAAGAAATAGGCAGGCTCCATGGCACTCCAGTTTCCATTATCCCGGATAGAGGGGCCCAATTCACAGCTAACTTTTGGAAGAAATTGCAGCAAGGTTTGGGAACGCAGGTAAATCTCAGCACAGCCTTCCACCCGCAGACTGATGGACAAGCAGAACAGACTATCCATACACTTAAGGACATGTTTCAAGCTTGTGTGCTTGATTTTAAAGGTAGCTGGGATGATCATTTTGCCACTTATAGAATTTGCTTACAACAGTAGTTTCTACGCTAGCATTCAGATGGCCCCTTTTGAGGCTTTGTACAGTTGGAGGTGTAGATCTCCGATTGGGTGGTTCGAGGTTGGAGAGGCCGAACTGTTGGGACTGGATCTTGTGCACCAAGCTACGGAGAAGGTTTGAATCATAAAGGAACGGTTGAAAACTACTCAGAGCCGTCAGAAATCCTATTCGGATGTTCTTCGCATGGATTTGGAGTTCCAATTAGATGATTGAATATTATTAAAGGTATCTCCCATGAAAGGGGTCAAGCCGTTTGGAAAGAAAGGGAAATTGAGCCCAAGATATGTCGGGCCGTATCGGATCACTCAAAGGATAGGACAGGTGGAATATAGGCTGGAGTTTCCCCTGAAATATCATTGGTACATCTGGCGTTTCATGTGTCCATGTTAAAGAAAGTGATTGGAGACCCGTCAACCATCGTGCCGGCTGAGACCATTGAAGTTAATGAAGAGTTTTTGTATGAAGAAATTTTGGTTGCTATTCTGGATAGCCAGGTTTGTAAGTTGAGAAACAAGGAAATTGCATCGGTTAAATTGTTATGGCAAAACCAACAAGTCGAGGAAGCCACGTGGGAAGCGGAGAATGAAATGAAAAAGAAGTACCCCCATTTGTTTTAATAAGTTAGGTAGTCATCTATGAAGTTGATTATCTCTAAATAATTGCATTACATGTCATATTGTGTAGAGCCACCCCACTCCCTAATCCCCGTTCTCTTATGAATCCTTAATTGGTGCTACATTTGTGTGTTTTTGTGTTAACTAAATTATGTGTAATTTGTTGAAGTAACTAAATTATGTGGAATTTGTTGAAATGTGTTTCGGGGGCTCTCTAACAGGTAGATAGGTCTAATTACAAAGGAAACTGGTGCGAAAGTTTTATGAAAAATCGGAGTTAGTGAAAATTTGGGGGTTGGCATATTGTATTCTCAAACCCGAGTAATTCTCGGATCCTCATTCGAGGACGAATGATATTAAGTGGGAGAGGATGTAAAGACACGTAGAATTCTTAACTTGAAACGATGCTCGGACAGATCCCCATGTTGATATAACTATAGAAATTCTTAAATCATACTATTTTGGAGTGAAAAGTACCCCAAGACTTAGAGGATAGAATTTTTTAAGTTTGTGCGAATCTGCGGTCCACCATGCGATCACATATCGACTATGCAGACCACATAGTGGTCGCATAGTTGGACAGATTGTTGTCCATTTTAAGGACATCTATGCGACCCAAAATGTGATCGCATATCATGTATCTGGGCCGCATAGTTGTTGCTTAGTTGCACCTAAGTTTTTGTGGAGGGAGTTATGCGGTTCACTATTCCATCGCATAACAGGTATGCGGACCGCATATTTGCCGCATACCTAGGAAGTTCCTTTCTCTTTTTGGCCCAGCTGAAGGCCAATAATGCGGCAGGTTTGCGGACCGCATAACCGGAATGCGATCGCATTCCGGACCCCAATCCTGCATCGGGGCCCCTATTTTCTAATTTTTTAAACCTGACCCCCAGCCTAATATAACACCCATCCCTTATGATTTTAATTATTTTCTGATAAAATAGAAAGAGGAGAGAGTGGGTTCCAGTGAGAGAGAGTCCCAACTTCATCAATTTGATCCACCATCACTACTCAGGCCCGAATTGATCGAGTAGGACACCATTTCTTCACTACAAGAGGTAAGCTTCTACCCCATCAACCTTAATTTCCAGATTTTTTTAAAAATGGAACATGGTTAGGTGAGTTCATGAAGATGTGGGTAGAAATCTTGCATGCATGTAACCAACTAGTCATAATATAGTGGAGGGAAATGTGTTAGAGTGATCTTTCACTAAAAAGAGACCATTTAATCTAGAGGAACACCTAGTGTTTGATAGAATGCTCAAAGGAGTTCAAGACATGATCATTATTCCTGATTCTAAGTTCAATTGTGCCAAATTGTGAACTAGATTGAAGGTGCTAGAAGGTCCGGTGATTGAGGTAACTATTAAGGAAAAATCCCAAATCAAGGTATATATGACTAACACTAATCTTCATAGGATAAACCTATTGGTGTTCACTTTCTAGGTATTCTCCTGTTTGAATCTCTATGGAATTTATGTGTCTTATATGTCTTATGTGTCAAGTTGAGGAATTCTTGCTTCTATGATGTTCCGTGTTACTACCATGTTGTTACGCTAATTGAAAGTATGAATTGTGACCATTATGCTCCTTCCTTTACTATGTGTGCGAATCCTCTTATATGATGGGTGTGGTAGATGTGAAAGATTGAATGAGATGTGAATCAAAATATTGAATTGATATAAAATGTGAATCAAAAGATTGAATTGATATGAAATATGAATCAAAGGATTGAAATGATATGAAATATGAATCACAATAATGAAATTTAGAGAGACGTGAATCAAAAGATGGAAAATGATAAAACTGAACTAAACGATCAAAGAAATGATGGGTGATGTCCTAGGGTGAGATGACCTAGTCGAGCGGGCCGGGATCGGACTCCATGTCGTACACATGGAGACATTTGGATTGAGAAATGAAATTGACTATTGCCTCACTGTTTCAGTTAAGATGGCCCCGCCGGTGAGATACCGAACCCAGCCGGTGTGATACCGGACTCCGTGTGGAAATGCCATGGTGATGATATGAGTTATGATGTTGTTGGTGCCTTACCTAGGATGTCTTAGCCGGTCGGGCCGAGACCGGACTCAATGTGACAATGACACAGTGGTATAGTAATAATAATAATAACACTTGAAAGATCATTAACCAAAAGATGGCAAAACGGGATAAGAGATATGGTGACTCTTATTTGTGTTTTCCCCTACTTCGGTGAATGTTATATGATGTCTCTATTTGTATCATTGCATGTTGATGTTTATCCTGTCTAGAATAAAGTTTGATCGTACATACTAGTACTATTCAATGGTACTAACGTCCCTTTTTTCGGGGGCGCTACATATTTTTAAATGGATGTAGGTGGTTTTGTAGCATGTAGCGCCGATCATCGATAGTGGTGCTTTCTCCTCCTCCCTTTAGCAGTTTTGGTGAGCCCCATTTCCTCCCGGGGTCGTATGTAGTTACATGTTGATCTCCTTTGTATATGTTGTTCCTTTTGAGGTATAGTCGGGGCCTTGTCTTCGGAAGGTCTATGTATATTTTTCCGAACTCTTAGAGGCTCCGTAGACACTTATGTGGTTGTGAATATGTTTTGGGTAGTTGTTGGATTTAATCGTAATCGTGATTCCGTATCGTGAATATTGTAATTTGTTTGTATGTTTTAAAAGATCTAATGTTGGTAATCGTGAAAGAGGAAAATGGACTTAATGTTATGAATATATATATATGCTTTTGACTTATCTATTGCTACCTCATGTAAATAATGTATGCTATAAACACGGGGAGAAATGAGTCGGGTAGGAAAGGCTAAACAGGCTTGCTTGACCAGGTCACTCGGTTAGGCGCCGGTCCCGTCCCTCGGGTTTGGGGCGTGACAATATTAGTGCTGGTTCACCAAAAATGCAAGTTATTCTTCACACTTTTTCTTGTCCAAGAATCTTTGATTTCAGGTCAAAATGTTTGACTCAGTGAATGCACACGAAAGCCACGGCTCTAAGAACTATGGGGGGAATGGTGTGACTGTTTTAGATGCTGACGCACCATTGCAAACCCATGAAAGCACACCGGAACTAACCCCTGCGAGCGTGGACTTGTGCGATGCCCAACATAACAATGTCAGCTCCCACATTGGCAGGAGCACGCGCCGAGAGGGCCAACATGAAGCGCAGGGAACCCTCGCTCAAGGAAAAAAAGGGGTCATCCTCCACACAATCTTTGAAATGCTCCAGGCAAAACAAGTGGAGATTACTCAGCTGCAAAACCATCAAAAGATTTTGAGCGCAATGGCACCAGGAACGGCCCATCGAATCCAGCGGGTACCAGAGGGATCAGACAATAACGGGTCAACAGTCGACCCCGCTATTTTGAAAATGCTCGAGGAACTCCGAAAGAGGATAGAGTCAAGGTTCTTGGAGAGAGAACCGAGGCCATGTAAGGAAAGATATCGACCTTACGCCGAGAATCAAAGAAGAACCATAAGAAGAAGCACGCCCGAACCGGGATCCATGAGGACCAGTGAACAAATCCAGATTCAACAGGCGTACGGAGCCGTCGGAGGTACCCTTATCGCCCAAACACAACTTCAGAATTTGCTTTTAGATATCGTATCATATGTGGGAGAAATCAAAGACAACATGCTTTTAGAGCCCATACTATCAGACCCTTTGCAAAGGTGAATCTGAGGACATACTGCGAGAAGATCGTAGTGGTTGGTAATGATTAAAGAATACGCATGAAGTTATTCATGAGGAGCCTCACCAAAGACGCCATATCCTGGTATATAAGCCAAAATCCAAATAAGTGGGTTAACTGGGTAACCATGGCATCAAATTTCATGGATCGGTTCAGATTCAACACAGAGAATGCATCAGATGTCTTCTTTGCAGAATCTCAAGAAGAATCCAACAGAGACTTTCTGCGAGTATTCTACTCGGTGGAGATCGGAAGCTGCGAAAGTAAGGCCGGCATTGTAGAAGATCAAATTAACAAATTCTTTATCCGGACGCAGGATCCGCAATAATTTCTCCGACGTCATCAAATTGGGAGAAAAGATTGAAAAGGGATTTAATAACGGGATGGTAACCAATTTCGAGGCATTACAATCTACCAACAAGGCCTTGCAGTCAGGAGGCATATCCCAGAAAAAGGAAGTAGGGGTCGTGATGGTAACCCAAGGTCCGAAATCTCCTCTCACATACCAAACACCTCAACCCACATATCAGCCTTCACCTCCAGGATATCCACAACCTTCCACCGCTTACCATACTTACAATATGCAGCCAACATATTACCTCTCACCACCAGCCCGCCAAAATTATAAAACATCTCAAGCCAAATTTCGACCGCAGAACACCCAGACAATACACCCCTATTAATGAACCCATCGATCAATTGTACGAGAGACTGAAAGCTGCTCGGTATGCCACTCCCATTCCCGTTGTTGCCATGGAAAATTTCTTTCAATAGTCAATCCAAATAAGACATGTGCCTACCACTCTGGCATGAAGGGTCACACTATTGATGAATGTCACACTCTGAAGGATATGATCCAAACGCTAATTGATACCAAGTTTATACAAGAAAAAGAGGTTGCACCTAATGTCCGCGAAAATCCCCTCCCAGATCATAAGGGCGATGGGGTAAATATGATAGAAACGGATGAAGAATGGGACACAAAAGGGTCAATTGGGATCATTCGAGAAGGGGATGATCCTTAGAACCTGTAGTCACTCCCATCCTTTAATTTCAATGATGCACCCTGAGACTACACCGCAGAAGCGAGAAGGAAAGGAAAATGGAAAATGGAAGAAACTGGTGCAGCACAGGGTATGACCAGAACTGGTTGAATTTACACACCTGAGCACCTAGGGGGAACCAGTAAAGAAGCCGCTTCCAAAAAACCATCACTGGAACCGGTCTGGATGATCTTTGGAGAAAGGTGCAAGCAAGGGAATACTCTGTAGTGGACCACCTGAACAAGACCCCTGCTTAGATATCAATTCTATCATTACTGCAGAATTCTGAGGCATATAGGAACGCGTTGATGAAGGTATTGAATGGGGCTTATGTGCCCAAAAACATTACTAGCGGAGAAATGGCTAACATGGTAGGACAAGTATTGGAAGGCCATAAGATCACATTCCATGAAGACAAATTGCCATCAGAAGGTTTGAGCCGGAATAGAGCACTACATATCACGGTACAATGTGAAGACAAATTCATCGCCAGTGTCCTGATAGATGAAGGTTCAAGTCTTGACATCTTTCCACTGACTACTTTGAAGAGATTGGGCAAAGTTTTGCATGAGATATGAGCAGGAACTATGAACGTAAAGGCATTTGATGGGTCTCAAAGGGCCACGATCGGGGAAGCCAACCTCTTATTACAAGTGGGCCCAACTTGGTTTGATGTTGAATTTCAAGTGCTCGACATATCGAATTCATACAAGTTACTATTGGAACGACCTAGGATACACGTTGCTGGGGCTGTAGCATCTACTCTACATTAGGCTGTGATGTTCGAATGGAACCATACGGAGGGTTTCATTCATGGAGACGAGAGTAACCCTATTTACACCAATCAGACTGTTCCGGTCGTGGATAATAGAAGGAAGTTTGATGGATAAACTTACCATCACATTGAGCGTGTTAATGCAACTGAGAAGGAAAAATGGTTGAGTAGAAAATTAGAGAGAATATTGGCATGGGCAGGATATGAACCTGGTAAATATCTCGTAAAGAATCTCCAGGGTATTTCCAAACCAATACAATTAAAGCATCACAGTACAACCTTTTGACTGGGATATCAGTACACTTGGCATTAGTATCAAAACTAGTCGCCACCATGGTGCGGTCCATATTACCTCCCGAGAAACGAATACCACATTTGAGCCAATCCTTCCATCAGGATGATATGATGTGGGGATTTGAAGAAGATGAAGTGTTAGCTGGTTTGAGGAATCTATTCTTAGAAGATGAAGACATGGATTGCAATGTAATAGTTGAGGAGGAGGAGGAGGAAGGCCTCGTCATCCGGATAGTGGAGATGGGAGTCATTCTTAGGAACTGGACAACCACACCATCAAGGGCCCGCCGAGTCCCAGGCATTAGTATTTCTCTTCTTGATGACCCAACGACCGTGACATGTAATGAGACAATGCAACATAAATATAATGACTCGGAAGAGATAGAAGAAGAAGATGTAATACCCGAGGAAATTGTAAGAGAAGTTGAGAATTTTTAGAATAATCTTAAGTCCAACCTGGGCGAAAGAGATAGTCAACTTAGGAGACTCATAAGTAGTCAAAGATAAGCATTCACCTGTCACCATCGGTAAAAAACGAATACACTCGTTTGCTGAAAGAATATGAAGACATTTTCGTATGGTCTTATGATGATATGACTAGGTTGAGCACATCCATAGAGGTTCATAAGCTACCCACCAATCTGTTGTGTCTGCCGGTAAAAGAAAAATCTCAGAAAGTGCAAGTCAGAGATGAGTCTGAAAATCAAAGAGAAAGTCACCAAGCAGATCAAAGCTAAGGTTCTCATAGTAGTTGAATATATGACTTGGTTGGCCAACATTGTGCCAGTTCTGAAGAAGGATGGGAAAGTCAGGGTGTGTGTCGACTATCGGGACCTAAACAGAGCAAGCCCAAAAGATGATTTTCCACTACCCAACATACACATATTGATCGACAACTGGACCAAGCATGAACTCCAATCCTTTGTGGATTGCTTTATAGGAAATCATCAGATCTGGATGGATAAAGAAGATGCCAAGAAAACAACTTTTATTACACCATGGGGAGTATAGTGCTACAAAATGATGTCGTTTGGCCAGAAGAATGTTGGGGCCACTTATATGAAGTCCATGACAACTATTTTCCATGACATGATACACAATGAAATAGAAGTATATGTGGATGGCGTCATCATCAAATACGAGAAGGGTACATATCACATAGCGGATTTGAGAAAGTTCTTTGATCAGCTTCGAAGGTATAATATGAAACTGAATCCCGCAAAATGTGCCTTTGGAATCCCTTCCGGAAAGTTGTTAGGATTCATCGTCAGCCGCCGAGGAATTGAGCTAGATCCATAAAGGGTCAAGGCTATCCAGGATTAGCCGCTACCAAAGAACAACAAAGATGTACTGATTTTCTTGGGGCGTCTCAATTATATCATCCGCTTCATAGAACAATCAACTGTAATATGTGAGCCGATTTTCAAAATGCTGAAGAAGGATGTCGCAACTAGTTGTACTAAAGACTGCTAAAAAGCTTTTGAAAAGATCAAAGAATACTTGTCCACACCACCAGTCCTAGTCCCGCCAGAGCCTGGCAGACCACTGCTACTCTACCTCTCCATATAAGATGAGGCTTTCGATTGTGTCTAGGAATACCATAACGAGACGGGAAGGAAAGAACATGCCATATATTATCTGAGTAAGAAGTTCACACCCTACGAAGCACGATATTCTCTGCTGGAACGCACTTGTTGTTCTCTGACATGGATAGCCCAGAAACTAAGGCACTACTTCTGTGCCTATACCACATATCTTATATCAATGATGGATCCTTTGAAGTACATCTTCCAGAAGCCCATGCCTACGGGAAGCTAGCAAAATGGCAGATATTGTTGAGTGAATTCGACATTTTCTATTTGACTCAAAAGGCGGTTAAGGGACATACATTAGTGTATCATCTTATGGAAAATCCTATAGGAAGAGAATACGAACCACTAAAAATGTATTTTCCTGATGGAGAAGTGTCATTCGTAGGAAAAGATATCGCCGACGCCTACGACGGGTGGAGAATGTTCTTCGATAGGGATGCAAACTTCAAAGGCATGGGTATTGGAGTCGTCTTTGAGTCAGAAATCGGTCAGCATTACCCGGTATCCGCAAAACATAGATTTATGTGCACTAATAATATGGCGGAATATGAGGCTTGCATATTGGGGCTCAATTTAGCCGTTGACATGAATATCCAGGAATTGCTGGTAATTGATTATTCAAATATGCTGGTACATCAGGTGCAAGGAGAATGTGCATTATAGAATACCAAGATATTACCATATCTATATCATGTACAAGAGATGATTAAGAGGTTCACGAAGATAGAGTTCAAACATGTCCCGACAATCGAGAATGAGTTCGCAGACGCATTGGCCACTTTTTCCTCCATGATACGACATACGGACAAGAATTTCATCGACCCTATTCCTGTAAGGATTCACAATCAACAAACTTAATGCACTCATGTTGAAGAAGAAACATATGGGAATCTATGGTCCCATGATATCAAGGAATACTTGGCAAAGGTAGAGTACCCGAATCATGCAAATCATACTCAGAAATGCATGCTCTGAAGATTGTCCAACCATTTATTCCAAAGTGGAGGAATTATGTACTGAAGGACTCCAGATCTAGGATTATTACGGTGTGTTGATGCCAAGGAGGCTTCAGAATTGTTCAAAGAAGTAGTTGTTGGAACTTGCGGACCACACATGAATGGTTTCGTTTTAGCCAAGAAGATACTTAGAGCACGATACTTTTGGATGACTATGGAAACATGTTGCATCAGGTATGTCCAGAAATATCATCAGTGCCAAATACACGCAGATATGATACGAGCGCCTCCAAACGAACTCAATGCAACAAGTGCACCTTGGCCTTTTGCCGCCTGGGGAATGGATGTCATTGGACCATTCAAGCCTGACGCTTCAAACGGGCAAAGGTTCATTCTAGTGTCCATAGACTACTTCAAAAAATGGGTTGAAGCTGCATCTTACAAGTTTGTAACCAAGAAAGTCGTCACAAATTTTGTCCAAGATCATATTGTTTGCCTATTCGGTGTCCCAGAATCCATCATCACAGACAAGGCCGCCAATCTCAATAGTGACCTAATGAAAGCTATGTGCGAGACCTTCATAATCAAGCAAAAGAATTCCACAGCATACCAGCCCCAAATGAATGGAGCTGTGGAGGCCGCCAACAAGAACATCAAAATGATATTGAGGAAAATGGTAGAAAAGCACAAGCAATGGCACGAGAAGTTACCATTTGCTTTATTGGGATATCGTACAATAGTCCACACATCAACCAGGGTAATTCTTTATTTGTTGGTTTACGGTACTGATGTCGTCATTCCCGCCGAGGTAGAAATTCCTTCCTTGAGAATGATACAAGAAGCTGAACTCAGTGATGTAGAGTGGATAATGAGCCGTTCTGAACAATTAGATCTCACTGACGGGAAAAGAATGAATGTAGTATGCCATGGTCAACTTTACAGGGTAGCGGGATATTACCTAATTAATTAATTTATTATTGGATAAGTTTAAAATCCACACCCCACCCCCACGTGGAAGCAAACCACAACAGCAAACAAATGACTCTTAAGTCATATTAGATAAGGTGGAAACCAAAGGATACTTATCTTCAAACATAATGTTTTCTAAATCAAAAAAAAAAGTTACATATCTTTAAACCATTAGAAGGTGTAAAATAATGACCAAGGAGATAAGGACCATATACTCATCTTTCAACATCAAATAATAGCAACGCAATCTGAAGCAACATAGTAAGGTGCGGATATTTAATGATTCAAACCGATATTTCATAGCATCTTAAGCAACGTGAGATTTTGAAAATTTAAGTAAGTACTGTGCAATCCTTCTCAAAAATATCATACGAATTTTTCCCTACTCTAGGTATGTTAAGGCTAAACCTTTTCTTTTATTTTGGCATGATCAAGTAATTACATATATTTGATAACAAGACATAATTAAAAGTTCATACTCCCAAATTTATATACATTATCATAGTCTCATTAGTTACAGTGTTCTCCCTTATTGGGACTTAATATTCAATTAAGTATTATCTTCTTACAGTCACGAGAACAGAGAATCTATATATATAATATTACAGTATTTTCCTTACCATCAAGCTATGATCGATGGGCAGGCCCCTATTGGGCAACCTCTGATCATATGATAAGTTATATACCGAGCCTACTGTGGCCGAGCGCCTATGAGCGTGCCCAATGGCCGAGATATAGAGCCTAGTATGGCCGAGCGCCTATGAGCGAGCCTACTATGACAGAGCAGTTATATATATATATATATATATATATATATATATATATATATACATTACTTACTAT
The DNA here is from genome assembly GCA_005239495.1 of Nicotiana undulata. Classification (NCBI taxonomy): domain Eukaryota; kingdom Viridiplantae; phylum Streptophyta; class Magnoliopsida; order Solanales; family Solanaceae; genus Nicotiana; species Nicotiana undulata. Next base: position 51,162 of record ML278097.1, read on the forward strand.
ATTGAGAGAGCCACTGGGCAGAGCCTTATAGAGCCGGACAACTATTTTACTTACTATATTGAGATAGTTGAGTCAGTATCAGTAGGTAACCATATGTTCAAATTATCTCTGATTCCCGGTTGCTTTCAGTTATTATATTATCATATCAGTTTCAGCTTTTAGTATATTGCCTTACATACTCAGTACATTATTTCGTATTGACGTCGCTTTTCTGGGGGCGCTGCATTTCATGCGTGCAGGTTCAGATAGTCAGACGGGTAAACCTCCTCATTAGATGTTGCCCGAGTTCAGCTTGATCAGTAAGCTCCATACCGTTCGGAGTTGCTGGGTCTAGAGATTTAAGTACATCTTTGTATATATGTATATATGTTATGAGTAGGTCGTGGCCCTGTTCCAATCATAGTATATCCATAAGTAGAGGCTTGTAGACATATCATGTCAGTTAATGCAGCGTGTTGGGTTTGAAGGTCATTTATGTACATTTAGCTGGTCTGTCAATTGTAGTAGTTATGACGACCTTGTCGACCAAGCTTTATATTAAGATATAGTCAGTATTCACAATTTTCTTGCAATGTGGACCATGGCCAATGTATTACATTATATGCTCAGAATCCCTTAGTCGCAAGTTGGTACGCAAGGATAGGTAAGGCACTTGGTGCAGGTCTCACCCCCCAAGTTCGGGGCATGACAAGATTTGGCCAAAGCCTATCAATTCAGACGCACTCAAAAGATATTATGTTTAAGATTTTTACATTTATTCAATCTGCTGTAACTAAACTACGCTTGACCTGATTCCCGTTTAAGAGGGGATACGTAGGCAGCCCTGTGGGATCGGTCACAATTCAATAAAATTTTCATTTTCTTCACAATCAGAAACTGGGGCAGAATTTTGAGGAAGACCCTCAAAATTCCGGAGCAAGTCCAGCCAACGTCATCGTATGCAGAACAGTCAGAAAGTCATCTAAATAACTGGGGCAGAATTTTGAGGAGGACCCTCAAAATTCTATTGCAAGGAAGTCGCAATGTCTCTAAAAGTGTTGCAGTTATTGGTTAATCTAATATTGCATATTACTGTGTTTTAAATAACTATGCACGCATATTTTCTAAAAACATTATTTTATGAAATAGCTGGATACTACCCAGGGTAACTCGAGCAGGATTTCAATGCAGAGCAAAGCAAAGCAAGCAAGTAGAGGCACAAACCAACCTCCTCCTGTAAAACCAACGATTTTTTTTAGATGCAGGAACAAGGAATAGCCACAAATACGTGCACACCTTAGAATCACCGTCCTTGTAACGACAAGGCTACCAACCGCAAACATATCTCCAGCTAAGAAATACTATGCTCATACTTATTATTTGTTCAGTGCATGAGACTAAGCGTTGTCTCTATCATGCATGAGGCTAAGCCCTGCCTCCACATCTTGCATGAGGCTAAGCCCTGCCTCCTTAATTGCATAAGGCTAAGCTCTGCCTTCCCCTTGCATGACACTAAGCATTGTCTCCATCTTGCACTATGAAAAGCCCTGCCTCCTTAATTGCATAAGGCTAAGCTCTGCCTTCCCCTTGCATGACACTAAGCATTGTCTCCATATATTTCAGGAGGCTAAGCCTTGCCTCCTCAATTACATAAGGCTAAGATATGCCTTCCATTGCATGAGACTAAGCATTGTCTCCATCTTGCACTAGGAAAAGCCCTGCCTCCTTAATTGCGTAAGGCTAATCTCTGCTTTTCCCTCGCATGAGACTAAGCAGTGTCTCCACATCTTGCATGAGGCTAAGCCCTGCCTCCTTAATTGCATAAGGTTAAGCTCTTCCTTCCTCTTGCATGAGACTAAGAATTTTCTCCAAATCTTGCATGAGGCTAAGCCTTGCCTCATCAATTACATAAGGCTAAGAACTGCCATTTCCCCCGCACGAGACTAAGCATTGTCTTCACTCTTCCATGAGACTAAGCATTGTCTATATTTGCATAACCACAAATGCTATTCTACTTGAAACCTTGCACTATTCTCTACCTCGAGGCTAATATCTTCTCCCGATCTTACACAAGACTAAGCTCTGTCTTGTTTCATTTCAAGCATCATGTCTTTGCATCTCATGGGCTGAAACATCACCATATTGTCCAAAGGCGTCATACTCCGAAGGCATCATCATCATAGCCGGAATACATCATGCCATTGCTTGAGGATCTCTCAATATTGCACATCATTATTCAAAGGCATCGTGGTTCAGAGGAACCATCCTCATGGCCCGAGAACATCATTTCATGGCATGCGAATCTTTATTGCGCATTTCGTGGCCTAGGATATCACGGTCTGAGGAAACCATCCACATCGTCCAAAGGAAACTCTCATAGTCCAAAGGGAATCTGCATCATGTCTAAATTCTCGCAATAATCCATATATATTTGGATGCATCATGTTTTATGTTTTGCAGGTGATCCAAGAAGTAACCATTCTTTTAACGGGAGCAATCTTCGCTCCGGTTTCCGTTCAACTTTCATATCCTGCAATTATTTCAAACGTAACCAACCACGGTCTGTTACCCATTTCCCTATTATAACCGTTCAAATATCAATAACCATTCCTAAATACATCCATTTATAATCTTGATATCGTCCTGTCCAGAAAAGCTTGTCCGTTCCTACAACAACTCCATCGGTTTATTCCACCGTTTGATCCACGACTACACTTGGCCTGATTCCTGTAAAACCAGGGATATGTAGGTAACTCATAAACTAGGGCTCGTCCTATATTTTCCAAAACCACCCCATTCGGTCAAAATTGATCATCATTTCTTTATCTGACAACTCTTTCATCCTTCCTGTGTAGAGATGAGCAACTGTTGATACCAAATTTTTCCCTCATATTTTCATATATATATACTTACTTTCAAAATAGTGCATATGCATCATCATTTGATTTATAAACACACACAAGTATTTTTCTTTATTTTCTATAAATTTTAAAAGTTTTAAATCAATTTATTTATGTATTATATTATATAAATATCCAGTAATTACCCTCCAAATTATTTTGAAGATGATTTTAATCATCTAAACTTATCATTTGTACCAATGTGAGGTTTTAAACATTTTTCAGTGCATTTCTTATAATTACATTTGCATTTTTGGGCGAACTTGCACATTTTGCAATAATAGCCCATATGCATATATAATTATATTATTTATGTAGAAAATGAATTTTTATATTTTTATAATGTTAGGTAAGTTTCTTTTAATCATTTTAGTGCACATATAATATTTTTGATATTTGTTAATTACTTTTATAAATTATTTATTTATTAAACATTGGGTATTTAAAATCTGGCCCTAAATTCACTCTAAATTTTGGACTTAAACTACGCAGCCACAGCCCAATAACACCTGAGCCCAAACCAAATAATACCTCAGCCCAACCAATTAACTAACCCGACCCAGAACCCCCAACTAATCGTGGCCGTTGATCTCTGAGATAAACGACCCATATTACTCCTACACTTTTAATTAACCAAATCCTACCCTAACCCTAACCATTCCCCATCACTCGCCGCTTTCGAATGCTTTCAAACCTCCCCTTTCTCTATACCCAAACCCTAGCCGTCACCCCAATTGTCTCTCATAATCCCACCGGACATGGGATTACCTAGTTGTTTCTTGCCATATTACACTTCCCGCTGGTACTGGAACCTTCTATATACTGCTTGCCTAAACATGGAAAGTGGATATCATCAACTTCGAACCAAAGTTGGTTCAGTTTCTTGACCTTTTCTGTCTATGTTCGTTCTTGTTCTTTTATGGTATGAATCTCTGTGTATCTTTGTGATTCTTACTTACCCTAAAAATTAGGGTTTTAGATCTCTTTAGATCTAACCAAATATGATTCAATTCTGTGATTTCAAGGGTTATCTAATCTATATTCATCCTATTCTGTGTAAATTTGTTCTTCTCTGGCGATCTTTTTTTACTTACCCTAAAATTAGGGTTTAAGATTCTTTTAAATGGAACCAAATCTAGTTCGATTCTTGGATTTTAAATAGTATTCTTTTCTATGTTCATCTTATTCTCTGCAACATGTGATTTTTACCTTTTATTTATTTTAGATTTCTGCCGATTTGTGTACTTTACGTAAATTAGGGTTATGAAATATTCTCCTTTTTCTTAATGAGTTCGAGTTCTTTCCTTTCTAGTGTTTGACTGATGATTTCCCATGTTTGTGTGTTCGATTCCTACACTATATAAACCCTTCCTCATTCCCCTTTTTAAACAGTTCTCTTATCATTAAGAAAATCACTAAAAATTAAAGCTTGTGTGCTCTTTGCTCTTGTTATGACCCATTCTAGACTTATTAGCTATAAAAAGATTGATTTTAAATACCTCGATTTGCGTGCTCAGTCTGGGCTTGAAACCGGAATGCTAGTATGTGAAAATATGAGAAATAGTAATTTCTAGAGTCAAAATTTGATTATAGTTGACTTTGGTCAATATTTTGAGTACCTGGAACCGGATTTGTGTTCCAACGATCCCGGGAGGTCCGCAGTAATATATGGGACTTGTGCGTATGCCCGTAATTTAATTCTGAGGTCCCAAGCCTTATGAATCAATTTTTGAAAGAAATTATTTTGCTGAATTATTAATGAAATAAAGAAAAGAATTAATGTTTGAAACCATTGGTAACGGGCCCGTATTATGGTTTCGGTGCCCGGTACATATTGGTTATAGTATTTGAATTCTATCTGTGAAATTTTGTGAGAATCGATGTTTATTCGACGTAATTCAGACGTCCAGTTGAGAAATAATGAAAGTTAAGTGTTCTTGAGAAAAATTATGAGTTTTGAGGTTTAATTCATAGTTTTAGATGTTATTTTCATGATTTGATCGCACGAGCAAGTCCGTACGATATTTTTAGACTTGCGTGCATGGTTGGTTTAGAGCCCCGAGGGCTCGGGTAAGTATCGGATAGGCTACAGGATGTTTTACACTTAGAAATGATGTTGGTTTTTGCTGTTACTGGTGCTCAGATATTTTGTTTATCGCGTTCGCGTTACCCCAGTTGCGAACGCATAGAGTAATTTATCTAAGGTCGTTTTTGTGCTTTGCGAACGCGTAGACCCTCATGCGAATGCGATTTGAATGAAAGGTACTCCTGGTCATTCTCCCAGCAAAGTGATATCTTATGCCAAGGCTCGTCCCATGGTTAAAAATGGGTGTTTGGCTTATCTAGCTCACATTCAGGATTGTGAGGCTGAAGTTTCTTCCATAGAGTCAGTGCATATTTGTCGCGAGTTTCCCTAGGTGTTTCCTGTAGACCTACTGGGGATGCCACCCGACATGGATATTGATTTTTGTATTAATGTTAATCCGGGCACTCAGCCCATTTCCATTCCTCCATATCGGGTGGCCCTACCAGAATTGAAAGAATTGAAAGAGCAGTTTCAATACTTTCTTGATAATGGTTTTATTAGACCCATTGTCTTGCCTTGGGGTGCACCGATTTTGTTTGCGAAGAAAAATGATGGTTCGATGAGAATGTGTATAGACTACCGACAGTTAAATAAAGTCACTATCAAGAATAAATATCCATTGCCGAGAATCAATGATTTATTTGATCAACTTCAGGGCACTAGTGTGTTTTCGAAAATTGATCTGAGATCTGATTACTATCAGTTGAAAATTAGGGCGTCTGATGTTCTTAAGACAGCCTTTCGGACGAGGTATGGGCACTACGAATTTCGTGTAATGTCCTTTGGTTGACTAATGCTCCAGCAACCTTTATGGACTTGATGAATCGGGTCTTCAAGCCTCATCTGGATTCATTTGTAATAGTGTTCATTGATGATATTCTGATATACTCCCGCAGTAAGGAAGTGCATGAGCAACACCTCCGTATAGCGCTCCAGACTTTAAGTGATAATCAGTTATATGCAAAATATTCAAAGTGTGAATTCTGGTTGGATTCAGTAGCTTTCTTGGGTCATATCGTATCGGCAGAGGGTATTCAAGTAGACCCTAAGAAGATAGAGGCAATCAAGAACTTACCTAGACCCACTACAGCTACGAAAATCAGAAACTTCTTGGGTTTGGCGGGCTACTACCGTTGTTTTGTGGAGGGGTTTCTGTCCATATTATCCCTAATGAATAAATTAACTCAAAAAGGTGCCCCATTTAAATGGTCAGATGAGTGCGAGGCGATCTTTCAGAAGCTCAAGACAGCCTTGACTTCAGCATCGGTGTTGGTGTTACTATCAGGTTCTGGTTCTTTCACGATTTATTATGATGCTTCCCGAGTTGGACTTAGAGCAGTATTGATGTAGGATGGCAGGGTGATTGCATATGCATCTTGACAGTAGAAAGTTCATGAGAAGAATTATCATGTTCATGATTTAGAGTTGACAACTATTGTTCATGTACTAAAGATCAATCTTTATGGTGTGCAATGTAAAGTTTTTACAGACCATCGCAGTCTCCAGTACTTGTTCAAGCAAAAGGATCTTAATTTGAGACAGCAGATATGGTTAGAATTATTGAAGGATTATGATGTCACCATATTATATCATCCAGGGAAGGCCAATGTGGTGGCCGATGCATTGAGCAGGAAGTCGGTGAATATGGGCAGCCTTGCATTTACTCCAGTCGGCGAGAGACCGTTGGCTTCAGACTTTCGGACTTTGGGTTATCGTTTTGTGTGGTTGGATATTTCACTTAGCAGTGTTCTAGCTTGTACAGTCGCTCGATATTCTTTATTTTAGCGTATCAGAGAGTGGCAGGATGATGACCCGTATTTAATGGTTCTTCGCGACATAATTCGGCACGATGGTGCCAAGAAGGTTACAGTTAGAGATGACAATGTGTTGAGAATGCAGAGTCGTATTTGTGTGCCTAATGTTGATGGCCTTGGTGAGTTGATCCTTGAGGAGGATCACATTTCTAAGTATTCTATTAACCCAGGTGCAGCCAAAATGTATCAGGACTTGAAGCAGCACTATTGGTGGAGAAGAATGAAAAAGGACATCGTTGCTTATGTTGCTCGTTGTTTGAACTTTCAACAAGTAAAGTACGAACATCAAAGTCCCGATGGTTTACTTCAGCAAATAGAAATTCCTGAGTGGAAGTGGAAGCATATCACTATGGACTTCGTTATTGGACTCCCACGGACTTAGATGTAGTTCGACGCAGTTTGGGTTATTGTGGATAGGCTGACTAAATGAGCACATTTCATTCCTGTGGAAAGTACATATACTTCGGAGAGGTTGGCAGAGATATATATTCGAGAGATTGTTCGCCTTCACGGTATGCCCGTGTCTATCATTTCTGATCGAGGTACGCAGTTACTTCACACTTTTGGAGGGTAGTTAAGCGTGAATTGGGTACCGGAGTTGAGTTGAGCACAACATTCCATCCTCGGACGGACGGGATGTTCGAGCGCATATTCAAATCTTGGAGTATATGCTCCGCGCTTGTGTTATTGACTTTGGAGGTTCTTGGGATCAATTCTTGGCGTTAGTGGAGTTTGCCTATAATAATAGCTACCAGTAGAGCATTCAGATGACTCCCTATGGAGCATTATATGGTAGATGGTGTAGATCGTCAGTTGGATGGTTTGAGGTGGGAGAGGCTCGGTTATTGGGTACAGACTTAGTTCAGGAGGCCTTAGAAAAGGTCAAGATTATTCAGGAGAAACTCCGTGCAACTCAGTTTAGGCAAAAGAGTTATGCCGATCGTAAGGTCGTAATGTGGCATTAATGGTTGGAGAGAGAGTATTGCTTCGGGTATCACCCATGAAGGGTGTTATGAGATTTAGGAAGAAGGGTAAGTTGAGCCCTAGGTATATCGGGTTGTTTGAAGTTCTTGATAGAGTGGGTGAGATAGCCTTTAGACTTGCAATGCCTCCAGCGTTATCCTCAGTTCAAGGGGTATTCCAAGTGTATATGCTCCGGAGATATCATGGTGACCGGTCCCCCGTGTTAGATTTTTGCTCTGTCCAATTGGACAAAGACTTGACTTATAAGGAGGATCCAGTAGGCATTTTAGACCGGCAACTTCGTTAGTTGAGGTCTAAGAGTTATCCTTCAGATTGAGTGCAGTAGAAAGGTCATCCCGTTGTGGCAACTACTTCGGAGTCCGAGTCGGACATGCAGAGTAGATATCCACAGTTGTTTGCCAATTCAGGTAATTCTCTATGTCCATTCGAGGACGAAGATTTTGTTTAGAGATGGAGATTGTGATGACCCAAGGGGTCATTTTATGAATTAAGACTCCGTTCTAGGCTTATTAGCTATAAAAATATTAATGTTAAATACCTCAATTTGCGTACTCAGTCCAGGCGTGAAACCGAAAAGTTTTTATGTGAAAATATGAGAAATAATAATTTATAGAGTCAAAATTTGATTATAGTTGACTTTTGTCAATATTTTGAGTAAACGGACCCAGATCTGTGTTTCGAGGATCCCGAGAGGTCCGCAATAAAATATTGGACTTGGGCGTATGCCAGGAATTTAATTCCGAGGTCCCAAGGCTTAGAAATCAATTTTTGAAAGAAACTGTTTTGCTGAATTATTAATGAAATAAAGAAATGAATTAATGTTTGAAATCATTGGTATCGGGCCCGTATTTCAGTTTCGTAGAACGATACAGATTTGTTATAGTATTTGAATACTATCTATGAAATTTGGTGAGAATTAGTGTTTATTTGACGTTATTCGGACGTCCGGTTGAAAAATAGTGAAAGTTAAGTGTTCTTGAGAAAAATGATGAGTTTTGAAGTGTAATTCATAGTTTAGATGTTATTTTCGTGATTTAATTGCACGAGCAAGTCCGTATGATGTTTTTAGACTTGCGTGCATGTTAGGTTTTGAGCTCCAAGGGCTCGGGTGAGTTTCGGATAGGGTACGGTGTGTTTTACACTTAGAAAACTTGTTGGTTTTTGCTGTTACTGGTGCTCAGATATTTTGTTCATCACGTTCACGTTACCCCCGTCGCGAACACATAGAGTAATTTAGCTAGGGGTCATTTTTTTTCTATGCGAACGCGTAGACCCTCACGCGAACGCGAAGCACGGGCGGGTTAAAGCTTCGCGAACGCGTATTAGGCCACGCGAACGCATATGGTTAGCTGGTCCTGGGGGAGGGGTTCAGAGCCCCGCGAAGGCCATTTGGACCTGACCCGTCGCGAACGCGGCAGGCCCATCGCGAACGCGATGAAGGCATGCCCAGTCATATAAAAACAATTTTAAAATACGGGCAGAACCCTTTTTTCACAATTTTTCGAACTACAAAGACCTATAGGCTATTTTCTTCACCCAAGTTCATCCCCAAAGTTTTGTTAATCAATTCTAAACTCTACTCTTTCAATTACCCAATATTTTTTATCACTTTTAAATCAAAAATCATGAACTTTCTGGGTAAAAATTGAGGGTTTGGGTAGAATTAGGGGAATTTTGTAAAAATTGAATCTTTTCCTCGAATTAGGGTTGGATTTCGAAACTAATTGCAGATCCAGGCTTGGGGGTGAATGGGTAAACGTAATTTGGTCCGAACCCCGAGATTTCACCAAGCAGGTCCGGGGTCGGGTTTTAACATTTTTTGATAAAACTTAGAAAAAATCGCAAAGTTCAGTAAAGTTACTTTCTGTAGCGTTTTTAATGATATTAAGCTAATTATGAATAGATTCGAGTGTGTTGGAGGTGAATGCAAAGGGAAAATCTATAATCGAGCAGTAAGTGTCTTGCGAATTTGAGGTAAGTGCTTGGTTTTACCTTCACTTGAGGGAATAAGAATCCCCAACCTAATTGCTATGTGAATTTTCATGTGTGTGGTGTATAGGTGCGGTGATGAGTATCTACGCACCATCAAAAGTACTCATTAAACATGATACCTTCCCTATACCCAATTATCCGATTCCTGATTTAATTGTTTGCACTATTTCTATGCTTCCATGTCTACTTGTTTTCATCAGCTGTTATGAAGTATTGTTTTATGAAATTCAAAAGTATAAGATTTACCTTAGATTCATTGTGATATATGAAAAGTTGAGGTGATTTATATTATTCTACGAAACATATAAAATCTGGTTGGTTCTATTGTGAATTGATGATTGGTAAAGCTTATGAGCAGTACAGTTTTTGTTTATAATTGTTGAGACATAATTATCGTGAAAGACATTGATTTGAAATTTTTAAATCTTTATAAATTAAATTGATGTGATTGTCTGGTGGGAGCGGGTTGCACGCCGCAACAAGGAGTGATAAAGGGTACATGTGGGATCGGGTTGCGTGCCATAACAAAAGAAACAAGGGTTATATATATATATTGGGAGAAGTAATAAGGGTGGACAGGCGGGAGCGGTTTGCACGCCGCAACAAGGAGCAATAATGGGGGATAATTATATTTTATTGATTTTGAATACAATGATTTGGAAAAGCTATTGTCTTACTTTATTATTGTTCATAATTTTACACTTATAGTTATTTCAAAAAGAGAACTTTGGAAATTGGTAAACTATTTGAGAATTTGGTCATAGTGGAGACCAGGTAAAGGCACCTGAGTTATTTTTATTGTTATAGTTTATTGTTTTTGTTTAGTTTAGAATTTCTTTCTTGCTTTATTATATTTATGTTGTAACAAGTTATGTTATAACTGCCTTGTCGTAGCCTCGTCACTACTTCGTCGAGGTTAGGCTCGACACATACTCAGTACATGGGATCGATGGTAGTGATACTACACTCTTCACTCTTTTTGTAGATCTTGGTACCGTCCAGCGTTAGAGACTTTAGTAGTGGTCATTCATCGTTTGGAGACACGAGGTAGATTTGCCGGCGTCCTCAGATTCCTGGAGTCTTCTCTTAGTTTTATAGAGACTATTTTATTTTACTCAAAACATATACATTATTTCTTTTAGCCCATTATTTGTAGTATTCTTAGAAGTTCGTGAATTATGACACCAGACTTTGGGTAGTCTTATAGTCATGTATTTAGTTCGTGGCTCGGCTTATTCATCCATTTATTATTTTATTCATGACGTTATTCGACGGAAATTATCAGATTTAGTTTACTTCAAATTGTATTATTTGTGTTTAAGTAAATATTAAAAGGAAAATGGCTAATCAAGTTCTAACATTGGCTTGCCTAGCAACTGTGGTGTTAGGCGCCATCACGATCCCTAAGTTTGGGAATTTGGGTCATGATAGCTCTTTAACAATCTTGTTGTGCACTTTGGTTCATGGCCGGCTGAAAGCCAAGGGAAGCAATTCTGGGTTCTTGCTCTTTTGTTGATATTCATAACACTTTGGGCTTCCATTCCTTCTTGTTTTCATTTAATTGGAGAGTTACTAAACCTTTGTCATTTCATTCTGATTTACCTATCATGACATGTGTTTTCATTTTCTGAAGATTTTATTCAATGTGTTACTTCAAACCTAAATGCCATTACATTTGTAATTGAGACATGTTTAGACCTGCTTTGAGTTGATTAAGTTTATTTCTTTTAATTCTGCCTAGCCTATGTATTACTGATAGCCATCTGTTGAACTTTAAGTTTGTTATTAGATAACTTATTTGAACATTCTCTCCTATCTCCTTCTATGGATTAGTTGACTAAGTATGAGCGTATTCATTAAGTAAATAACATGTCTGTTTCTGAATTTGCTATAATGTAGCCTGTTTAGATCTTGTTTTCATCATGTCTTGACTTCACCTGTAATTGACCTAATTAGTTCTCAGCATATTATGGTATGTTGCTAATTGATATGATACCTTCTTGTGACACTACCATTCTACATTTAGCATAATCTAAACATCTTTTTATCATTAATTTGTGTTCATCAGTCTTGAAAACATGTGCACAATATGTTTAATTTGCTCTGTTAAAACTTTGCTAAAGCTTGTTCTTAAAAAACCAAGTATGTTCTTTCACTTGTTTCTATGTTCTCAATTTGATTATTTCCTTCAGTTGTGTCCCTTACCCTCATTATATTTCTTTACTGTCTGGTCCCTTTGAATTATTATTCTTAGTCGGCTGAAAGTCAAGGCTACTTAGGTTCTATCCTTTGACCTCATTGGCGTGAGCACTGCTCAAGGTACAATTGAGACCCTTGTGGACTGTGACACTGTAGGACTTAGTCTCTAGTCTCTCCTCTAAAGTTATCTCCGGTAACCTCCCCATTGTGATCACTACCCTGGGTTGTTGAAGCCTTTGGGAACTCTGACACTAGTGTCTTGGTTCTATATGCTTAACTCTGTTTTATATCTACTAGTGAATCAATTGATTTCTGGCTGCCCTATGTCAATGAAGATATAATTACTAGACTATTGTAAACCTCGGGAATAAAGGCTTGGCCTGGCTGGGTGTATCTTTGGGCCTGCTGTAGGCTCCCTATAGTTATTCTACTTTGAAATTTATTTCATTCATTCTCGGTCTGTAATAATTCTTGTAATAACATTTCTGGGGTATTAGTAAAATTGGGAAAGGGGTTTTTATCTTACACTTGCATTCAAATTGGTTGAAATCCTGCCTATGAGTATTCTATTTTTCTCAAAATGTGTTATTTTTCTCAAACATGTTCAGTTATTATGTGCTAGAAATCATGCTTATGAGTATCATATTTTGCTCAAATGTGTATAGAAATCCTGCCTATAGGTTCTATATTTGGTTCAAATGTGTTATGCTTTTACCTGTTAGAAACCATGCCTATAGAATATTGAATGATTAATATCTCAATGTGCGCAAAGGATTTTGTTTACACACGGCCTAATATACAAATTTAGATGCCATGCCCATAGGATCTAAAATCAGTTTTAATCATAGAAATCATGCTTATAGGATCTAAAATAAGTTTTAATTACGACTATAGAAATCCTGCCTACAGGATCTAAAATTAGTCTTAATTCCTGCACTTTTCTTTTAAGAGTTTTCAACACTGTGCTAATTATCATTATTAGAAACCATGCCTATAGGACTCGATTAAGCAGTTCTTAACATATTCATGTGATTACCACTGTTACTTACTACGTGAATTACCTAGACATCATGCTTATAGGTTTAAATCTCTTATACTTGTAATCAGTAGGCAACTTTGTAGGCTTTTAAAAATCGTATTAACGACAAGGAATTTACACATGAAACTGCCTTCTTATTAAAATCCAGAATCACATAGAGATCCTGCCTATAGGGTTCTGCAACCTTAAAATCTGCAACTGTTAATGTTAATTAGTTTGCGTGCCTTTGTTGTCTAAGTGTAGAGGCCAACTTGAGCCCTTATATGCCTATACATGAAAGTCCAAATTATTTTTGTATTTCGCCCAATTTTTCTCATTTTTGAGCAACCTAAGTTAAGTCTAGAACCACTCGAGATAGAGGTGCAAATGCCTCCCAAACCATAGGTGTAACGACCCGACCGATCATTTTGAGCTCTAGCGCATCATTCAGCAGTTGAAAGTCATGAACAACTTCATTTCCGGTATTGTGACTTGTGTATAGGGTCAGAGTTAAAATTCGGAAGTTCAGAGTTAAATTTAAAGCGAAATTCTCATTTCGGAAGCCTTAAGTTGAAGAAATTGATTAAGATTGGAATTTTGAGTAAACGACCTCGGAATCAGGATCTGAAGATTCCAGCAGTTCGTATGATGATTTCGTACTTGGGTGTATGTCCGGATCAGGATTTGGATAACTCGGGAGCGTTTCAGCGTATAAGGTGGAAGTTAGCATTGTTGAAGGAAATTCCTAAGTTTGGATTGAAGAGCATTTCAGAGATATTGACGTTCGTTTGGGATTCCGAGTCTGGGAATAGCTCCGGATGGTGATTATGGAGTTGGGAGCGCGATCGGAAGTGAATTCGGGTGTCCGAAGGTCATTTTGAAGCCATTTGGCTAAAGATAGAGAATTGAAGGTTTTTGAAGAATCCGACCGGAAGTGGAAAATTTTATATCGGGGTCGGAATGTTATTCCGGAAGTTGGAGCAGGTCCGTAATGTCGAATATGACTTGTGTGCAAAATTTGGGGTCAATCATACGTGATTTGACAGGTTTTGGCATCGGATGTGGAAGTTGAAATTTCTTAAGTCTTAAAGATTTGGATTGGATTGCGATTCATCGTGTCGATGTTGTTTTATGTGATTTGAGGCTTCAAAAAAGTCCGTGATATGTTTAGGGACAGGTTGGTGTAATTGGACGGGGTCCAAGGGGCCTCGGGTTGATCCCGGGTGGTTAACAGATTAAAGTTAAAGTTGGAAAAGAGCTGCAGGCTGCTGGTGTCTGGTGTGACTGCACCTGCGAGGCTTTGGCCGCATGTGCGGAGCCGCAGGTGCGAGGTATGGCTGGCTGGGCTGAGGACCGCAGGTGCGAGGTTACTTCCGCACCTGCGAAGGCATAGATGCAGACGAAGGGTCGCAGGTGTGACATTTTTATGGGATGAGTTAGAGCCGCACCTACGATGGAATTTCCGCAAGTGCGGAGCCGCAGGTGCGGGTATTGGACCGCAGGTGCAAAAATGGCTTGGGCAGAATGTTTTAAAACGGGATTTTTGCATTTCTCTCTCATTTTTCAATGGCTATGGATGATTTTGGAGAGCTTCAAAGGGGGATTTTCATCAAGCATCAAGAGGTAGGTGATTCCTTCTCATTCCAAGTTAAATACAAGGTTTATGCATGGATTAAACATGAGAAATTGTGGGAAAAATTAGGATTTTTGAAGAAAAACCTAGAAATTTGGAAACTTAGATTTTAGCCACGAATTGAGCATGAATATTGAGTAAATTGTATATTTGTGTTAGTAATACTATGGGTAGGATATATCTTCAAGAAGTTTCAGAATTCGGGCATGTGGGCCCGAGGCATTTTAGTCAATTCACTGAGCCGAGTGGGAAATTATATAATCTGAATTTTTAGAAAATATTAGAGTATATTTTTATTGGTTTGTCGTTGTTTGGATAGTTTGGGGGCGTTGTGCATCCATTGCAATCGTCGGAAGGGCTTGGAAGCCGTTTACGGAAATTTCGGAGAAAGGTAAGTCTCCTTTCTAACTTTGTGAGGGGGAATTGCTCCCTTAGGTGAACTAAATTAATATATTTGCGGGGGCTACATATGCACGAGGTGACGGGAGTCCGTGCGTAGCTACTGTTATGCCATATCCGGGTAGTCTAGGACCCACTAGCATGCTTTACGTGTTGTACAAGTGATCTTGTCATAATAATAAGCAGGAAATGCTATTGAATTGATAATTTAATTTCTTAAAAAGGCTGGAGTATACTTTTCTCAATTATTTGGAAAGAGGATTGAATTTCCTTGTGGATTATTATGTTCCTGACAAGGGCATATTATTGAATATTGTTAAACTTGCCAAACTAATTTTTTGAAAAATTTATTCCGAATACTATCTTCATGTCTAACTAAAGAGATTATGTTGACCGTGTCGCATGATCGATTTGCGAGCGGGAAAAATCGATGCATATATGGTTCGGGCCGTTCGACCCTTCGGCAGTGCACAGTTTATTATTGTTTGTCCGTGTTGTTCGATCCTCAGCATATTTGTTGCGCATGATAAATGTTGCATATTTTCCTATGATGTATACAAGTTTAATGGCCTATGTAAATCTTGAATTTCCAGTTTAAAAGAAAGAAGATTTCTGTGGAAAAATGGGGAACGAATTGATATGTATCGATGTTTTCGAATCTCTGGTTATTTGATTAATTGATTATGATACTCATGCTTAGCCTATCACTTAGGTTATACTAGACTGACTTATAGCAAGTCTCGATTCGACCTCTCGTCATTACCTCTCTTAGGTTAGGCGGGATACTTACTGGGTACACGTTGTTTTCGTACTCATACTACACTTGCTGTGCATTTTTGTTGCACAGGTACACCCTTAGCGGTGGTTGATTTGGAGACTTAGACGTGCTGCATTATGCGGAGGCGTCCCGCAGTTGATAGAGTCTCCCTCTATGTATTGTATTTTATTTTAAACTCCTTGTCCAATTTGTATTTCGGACAAGTTTTGTAGTATTTGTATAAATTCTTAGAATCTACTCATGCACTTGTGACACCGGGTTCTGGGAAATGTATTTGGGTTGTGTTTTACATAAATGAACTGTTGATTTTCCTACGAAATGGATTTCTATATAGGTGTTATGTATTAAAAATTCAAAGTAACGATTTCGAAAATGCTGAAATAGGAATTGTAGTTCTATTAATAAATGATTGGCTTGCCTGACAGTGGTGTCCGGCGCCATCACGACCTTATGGATTTTGGGTCGTGACAACATGGTATCAGAGCACTAGGTTCCCGTAGGACTCACGAGTCATGAGCAAGTCTAGTAGAGTCTTGCGGATCGGTACGGAGACGTTTGTACTTATCTTCGAGAGACTACAGGGTTATTAGGAGTACTTCCCTTCTTGATATCTTATCGTGCAATTTGATTCCTCTCAGGCTTATGCCTATGTTTCTTCCTACTCAATCTTATACGTTGCGAAGCGCTTCCTATAATCAAGAGTTTGAGGAATTATAATAGGGCTACAGACGCGGTGTGTGATGTTTTCCATGCATAGTCGAATGGACTGTTGTTGTCGCCCTGCAGAAGCATATGATGTTATTTCAGCTCAGTAGATGTGCTTCTGAGAGCCTTGAGGCTATGCTCGGATAGTGATGATGTTTTGATTGGTTATCGCACGATGTTGATATGGCGGTAGAATGTTTGCCCATGTGTTGGGGGTGATGAATGGCTTGAAGGGAGGTCTCCTTAGAGTGTGATTTCGAGATTTCAACATTTTAGTTCTGGCGGAGGAAAGGCGATTGAACTATAAATGGTCAGGTTTTGGGTAATAAAAGTAATGAAGCTTGGTGTTATTGAGCAAGGTGGAGTATTCACCCATGTTGTGGTACCGATGTTTGATCGAATAGAACGTGTTAAGTTCGCCGGTGTTATAGTTCTACGGTTGCATTGGGATAGAGTGTTGTGAAGCAGTGTTGAAGAAGCAGCTGTTATAGACTGTGGTGTGCGGTGGTTAAAGTATGGCATGAGCGCTTCTAATGAAGGCAGCTCAAGAAAGATGATCATCAGAGAGTTTGAAGTCGTGGTGATCTAGTGGTTCAAGATCTACAGAGAATGATATTGAATTGAGGCCGCAATTGAGAAGCTTGCGATGAATGAAGTCATGTGAGAAGTGTCAGGTAGCGGCTAAATCTCTAAACGCCCGGCGTCAGAGACGGAGGTCGGGTAATTGCTTAAAGGAATGAGTTCAACTAAGTAAGAAGTGGCAGTATAGCCTATGAGTTCAGTGGTAAGGCAGTTACCTGCCTTGAGGAGGAGTTGAAGTGATTTGAGAAATTTTGTGGACAGGGAGTAGGTCCACGAGCTTAAACTGAAATGTTGGTTATTCGGCGGAAGATTTGATGCCACAAAGAGGAGTTGTTAGGGATGAAGAAGGATGCAACATAGCTTGGAATCATAAGATGTTGTCGCGCGCATAGTGGATGTCCATTGGGAGCGGACGGACTAGTCAAGTCGGTGAAGAAGAACAAGCTTAGGATGGGGGTCTCGATATCGTAGAGAGTGTGTCTCCTAGCGTAGTGGAAGGTGTCGGTTGGTGAGTTTCCACAGGTGGGTTATCTTATGTGAGTAAGATAGTGGTCGTGGGGTTGGCAAGTTTCAGTGAAGGATCCCAGTGGCTAGTCGGTAGGAAGCAGAATGCATAAATGGTGCTAGAGAATTGAGTATTTGGGTAATGCTAACAGGGAAATTCGGAAGAATTGGACGGATTGGTTGAGCAAGGTCATGTCAACAAGAAGAACAGGTCTCAACAGTGTCTGGAGTGGTGCAGGATGTAACTTCAGGCTAAGTGGGGGAGTCCTACCACCTTCAGTTGGATTGTAGGGTTGCGTCCTCATGGGATTGCGTAATCTTCGGTGTATCAGCAAGTTTCTACATCTAAGAGAAAGGAGTAAAGCGGTAATCGAGCATGGCATATGGGAAAATGTGCGAAGTTGGTCCTATTGGACCAAGGTTAGGCTCTGGAAGATTAAGAATTTGTGCTTAAGGCATAGGCAAGTTGTAAGAGAAGTCACTCAGTCACGTGCTTTATTGAGAGCGTGTTCATGTGCTAGAAGAGCCTTGGAGTTGATTATATTCGGGTCCAGTCAGAGTGGGTGACTCTCAGTAGCGGTTCTAGCGAATTTGAAATTAAGAGACTCGGTGTTTAAGGGTTTCAGGCAGTAGTGTGATTAAGAATCGAGCCTTTGTAGTATAATCTCTAAGGAGAAGGAAACGATTGGAATGTCCTATGTTATTTCAGCACGCATGATAGTATTGGAGGAGTGAGAGAAATAAACTCTGGGTTGTAGAAATATTATCAGGAGGCTGTGAGACGGGTTGCGGGATTTAGGCAGCATGGTCTCGTGAATCAAGGTCACTCGGGATGAGTGAGGATTGAGTTGCTATGAGTTGAAAGAAGATAGATTGGACAGCCATGGTTGAAACAACACCTGTTCGATAGTGATCAGTTCATTCGGTATGATTGAGTATGTGTACGGTTTGTACAGATGTGTGTGGGGCTTGTCGGTCGTCGTAATAGGTTTCAATCGGAAGCATTCAAGTGCTATGGCCTGTCAGGTGTAGACGAATCCCGGAAGGTTATGGTGGTTCAGACCACTACTTAAGGATTTGTATGTATTGTGAGGGTGAGAACTCACTTGTGTGTTGCTATGGTTCTCATGAATTGAGGCAAGTAAAATATTTCTATATGTGATGAAGTGTTCACCCTATTAGTGGTTCAGGAGTTATGATGGAATTTCTATGACATCCCTTATCGGCATGTTAGGTGAAGTAAGCAGTACATAACTTGAAGTAAGAATTGAGATTGCAGTTTGGTGTTGACAAGGATGTCATGAGCTCGGATGAGCAAGGAAACTGGTGTTATCTTCAATGTCACCTGAGATCGGTGTTTGGTGAAAGAGGCTTTGTATCGTGATTATGGGTTCTCGATTTGTTTTACAACCTTAGGATGGTCAGTGGTATGGATGTGCATACTGGTTACATCGTTTGAAAGTCGTGGGAGCGTGACCACGGGAAGATTGTGTAAGTGTGACTTATAGTCACCTGATTGATTGAAGATTTGGACCAAGTATAAGGAAGTGCAATATTGCTTATTTGAGATATATGCCTTAAAGGCGTTCGGCCTAGTTGGTTGTGGATTGTGGGGTGTTTGAACCTGCTATGCTATTTGCACTTGTGTGTTATGAGTGAAATGTGGGTTATTACGAACCCAAGTAAGGTTATAAGCCTAGTTCAGTTCGGGTAGAATCAACTCGAAGTGAATGGATGGATTTAAACAAGATTATGGGTTTCATGCGAATCAGATATGTTCATTTCAGTATAGCGCTTCTCAAGGAGGGGTGTTGGAATATCAAGCGTTGTCCTATCATCGTCAAATTCATGTGATACTATGATTGTGTCGTGCGAGTGTGAAACATCTTGATAAATTCTTATGTGTTGAGATTCCGCGTAGCGATGGAGTTATGTGAACAAGATGGCTCTCGAGATTCACATTTTATATATTGCACCTCAGTTGTGCTAGAGTTTTGTAACATATATCTCTATCAGTCTCCCCATAATGGTATTATGCACTTAGTGTGCTTATGGCTGGTATTCACCAATGTGTAATAGCGAGCAATTCAGCTCCAGATATATAATTCCTTATGTAAATCTTGTGATGGGATCGGGTGGCACGCGGCAACAGTGTGATGTGGAGGAAGGCTCCCATAATTATTTTCTTGTATTTTACGTCCTATTTCTCTAAGGGAAGTTAATATTTATAAGCGAGTCGAGTAGTCCCTTTCTGATGTCATTTCCTTATGTGTCGTGTTCGAATTGTGGCCTATTGACGCATTGTGGCATCGTGTGAGACGGTTGGTTATGTCTGGGGTGATTGGTTATCTGAGCAGTTCATACTGGGTGAGACAAGATTTATAAATTTTGGATCGGTGTGATAGGATTATGCAATTATATTGCAGGGAAATTGCCATTTTTGGTTTGCAGTGAGATGATGATCTAAGTTTAAAGAAGAGATTTCAACGTTGGTTAACTCTGCAGATGGTTATGAATTTCTACACACCTCCTCCGTTGTGGTGGTATCGTCAGCGTTATAGAAGAAAGTATGAATGTATTTTATAAGGTGCCTTGAGAGCATCAAATTCGCATAATTCTGGCTATTAAGGTTCAGGGAGTGTCATTGTGGTCAGATGATGGACCATGCAGTGTATGGTGCTGATTCAGCAAAGGCACGCAGTTTTGTCCTGGTGCCTCGTGTGGTAGTTGATACAGTGTTCAAATGTTAGAAACAGGCATGGCAGAGAATTTCAGGTGTTGGAACTGAGTTCTGAGCTTATTGTGTGAATAAAATGAGGATATCTTCAAATTTGATCAAGCTTTCGTGTTCAACTGGGTTGTGGTAGCACGGAAAGGTGCACGGGGTGCTAGACAATGATTTCAGATAACCCAAGAGAAGTTCTTGGCACGTTCGAGGACGAACGTCTGTTTACGTGGGGGAGAATGTAATGACCCGACCGGTCGTTTTGAGCTCTAGCGCGTCATTCAGCAGTTGAAAGTCATGAACAATTTCATTTCGGGTATTGTGACTTGTGTATAGGGTCGGGGTTAAAATTCGGGAAGTTCAGAGTTAAATTTAAAGGGAAATTCTCATTTCGGAAGCCTTAAGTTGAAGAAATTGATTAAGATTGGAATTTTGAGTAAACGACCTCGAAATCAGGATCTGAATGTTCCAGAAGGTTCGTATGATGATTTCGGACTTGGGTGTATGTCCTGATCGGGATTTGGATAACCCGGGAGCGTTTCGGTGTATAAGGTGGAAGTTAGCATGTTTTAAGGAATTTCCTAAGTTTGGCTTGAAGAGCATTTCTGTGATATTGACGTCCGTTTGGGATTGGCAATAGCTCCGGATGGTGATTCTAGAGTTGGGAGTGCGATCGGAAGTGAATTCGGGTGTCCGAAGGACATTTTGAAGCCATTTGGCTAAAGATAGAGAATTGAAGGTTTTTGAAGAATCCGACCGGAAGTGAAAAATTTGATATCGGGGTCGAAATGTTATTCCAGAAGTTTGAGCAGGTCCGTAATGTCGAATATGACTTGTGTGCAAAATTAGGGGTCAATCGGACGTGATTTGGCAGATTTCGGCATCGGATGTGGAAGTTGAAATTTTTTAACTCTTAAAGATTTGGATTGGAGAGCGATTCGTCGTGTCGATGTTGTTTGATGTGATTTGAGGGTTCGAACAACTCCGTGTTATGTTTTGGGACAGGTTGGAGTAATTGGACGGGATCCCGGGGGCCTCGGGTGGATCCCGGGTGGTTAACGGATCAAAGTTGAAGTTGGAAAAGAGCTGAAGGCTGCTGGTGTCTGGTGTGACCACACCTGCGAGGCTTTGGCCGCAGGTGCGGAGCCGCAGGAGCAGCTTGGACGCAACAGGTGCGAGGTATGGCGACTGGGTTGAGGACCGCAAGTGCGAGGTTATTTCCGCACCTGCGAAGGTGCAGATGCGGACGAAGGGTCGTAGGTGCGAGATTTTGCTGGGATGAGTTAGTGCCGCACCTGCAATGGAATTTTCGTAGGTGCGGAGCCGCAAGTGCGAAAATGGCGTGGGCAGAATGTTTTAAAACGGGATTTTTGCATTTGTCTCTCATTTTGCAGTGGCTATGGACGATTTTGGAGAGCTTCAAAGGGGGATTTTCATCAAGCATCAAGAGGTAAGTGATTCCTTCTCATTCCAAGTTAAATACAAGGTTTATGCATGGATTAAACATGAGAAATTGTGGGAAAAATTAGGATTTTTGAAGAAAAACCTTAAAATTTGGAAACTTTGATTTTAGCCACGAATTGAGCATGAATATTTGAGTAAATTGTATATTTGTGTTAGTAAGACTATGGGTAGTATATATCTTCGAGAAATTTCAGAATCCGGGCATGTGGGCCCGAGGGCATTTTGGTCAATTCATTGAGCGGAGTGGGAAATTATATAATCTGAATTTTTAGAAAATATTAGAGTATATTTTCATTGGTTTGTTGATGTTTGGATAGTTTGGGGGCGTTGTACATCCATTGGAGTCGTCGGAAAGGCTTTGAAGTCGTTTATGGAAGTTTCGAAGCAAGGTATGTCTCCTTTCTAACTTTGTGAGGGGAAATTGTCCCCCTAGGTGAACTAAATAAATATATTTGCGGGGGCTACGTACGCACGAGGTGACGAGAGTCCGTGCGTAGCTACTGTTATGCCATGTCCGGGTAGTCTAGGACCCACTAGCATGCTTTACGTGTTGTACATGTGATCCTGTCATAATAATAGGCTGGAAATGCTATTGAGTTGATAATTTAATTTCTTAAAAAGGCTGGAGTATACTTTTCTCAATTATTTGGAAAGAGGATTGAATTTCCCTGTAGATTATTATGTTCCTGACAAGGGAATATTATTGAATATTGTTAAACTTGGCAAACTAAATTTTAGAAAAATGTATTCCGAATACTATCTCCATGTCTAACTAAAACGATTTTTATGACATCTTTGAGAAAGTTTCTTCTTGGATAAAAATATGGATTTCCTTTATGTGAATACCTGTACGTATGATCACTCGAGTCGCAGGTATGATTCGCGAGAAGGCTAGCCGTATTATTATTATTATGTTGACCGCGTCGCATGATCGATTCGCGAACGGGGAAAATAGATGCATCTATTGTTCGGGCCGTTCGACCCTTCGGCAGTGCACAATTTATTATTGTTGGTCCGCGCCGTTTGACCCTCGGCATATTTGTTGTGCATGATAAATGTTGTGTATTTTCTTATGATTTATACAAGTTTAATGGCCTATGTATATCTTGAATTTGCCAGTTTAAAAGAAAGAAGGTTTCTGTGAAAAAATGGGGAACGAATTGATATGTATTGATGTTTTCGAATCTCTGGTTATTTGATTAATTGATTATGATACTCATGCTTAGCCTATCACTTAGGTTATACTAGACTAACTTATAACAAGTGTCAACTCGACCTCTCGTCACTACCTCTCTGAGGTTAGGCGGGATACTTACTGGGTACATGTTGTTTTCGTACTCATACTGCACTTGCTGTGCATTTTTGTTGCACATGTACATCCTTAGTGGTGGTTGATTTGGAGACTTAGACGTGCTGCATTATCCGGAGGCATCCCGCAGTTGACAGAGTCTCCCTCTATGTATTGTATTTTATTTTAAACTCCTTGTCCAATTTGTATTTCAAACAAGTTTTGTAGTATTTGTATAAACTCTTAGAATCTGCTCATGCACTTGTGACACCGGGTTCTGGGAAATGTATTTGGGTTGTGTTTTACATAAATGAACTGTTTCTTTTCCTACGAAATGGATTTCTATCTAGATGTTATGTATTAAAAATTAAAAGTAACGATTTCGAAAATTCTAAAATAGGAATTGTACTTCTATTAATAAATGATTGGCTTGCCTGACAGTGGTGTCCGGCGCCATCACGACCTTATGGATTTTGGGTCGTGACAATAGGCATAAGACGGGTAGTGCACGCATAAGGAACGATTTAGAATCAACTAGTGCACTTTAGATAAACAACTTAAAGATGGTAATCGGGTAGAAGGAGATGATAGTTTATGCCCACTTAATAATATGAGTAACACCCCACCTTAAGGGAGTTATGAAGTATTATTTATGTTGCACGGGGTGATCCTTTAGGCTAAAAAACTTAGGATCCCCCCCCCCC
>ML278097.1:75012-91306 GCA_005239495.1 Nicotiana undulata
AAAAAACTTAGGGCCCCCCCCCCCCCCCATCTTTTTCTTAAATTCAATCATTTTATTTATTTGCCCAATTTTTGTATTTTCTCTATTGCTTAGACTAATTCATATTATTAGAGTTCGGCCTGGACCGACCATTTTTGACCTCAAGGAGTGCCTAACACGTTCTCCTTGAGGTAATTTGAGCCCTTACCCGATATTTGGTGACGCAAACTGGTTAAACCTGAGTTATTTGCAAATAGGTGCCCTAACACACCTTAAATCCGTTAGGTGGCGAATATCTCTTTTAACACTCTTCCTTAAAAGAGTTAGTCACGTGTCGAAATCCGATTTCACGAGAAAAAGGGGCGTGACAGTCACCGAGCAAGGGTTGGGTAAAATAACCTAACCCCGAAGCTACACGTGCTGGTGTATGAGTGGATTGTAATTATTCCCCTTATTTGGGATGAGCTTTAAGTAATAAAACTATTACCCTTTAATTGGGATGAGATAATTGATAGAAAAGGATGATATCGATACGCACAACATTGTAGTGAGATGGCCTAGCCGATCGGGTCATGATCGGACACCATGTCGCACACAAGGCGGTGATTGTGCTGGAAATTGTAATTGAAATTATGATTGTGGTTGATGTCCCGGATGAGATGGCCTAGCCGATCGGGTTGTGATCGGACTTCATGCTAAACGTACGGTGGCATTGGTGTTGTGAACATTGGTATTATGAATGGTGATATTGTGAACATTGGTATATTGGTGCTAATGATCTCCCTACAAAAAAAAAATTATCTTCATATTTTTGAAATTATTTTGTTTTAACTAGGAAATTTGATCTCATCAACAGGCAGTTTTGGTCCTCATTAGCAGTCACTCTCTATTCAGCTGGTTTTGGTCCTCATTAGCAGTCACTCTCTATTCAGCTGGTTTTGGTGTCCACTACTCTATTTCGGGCTTTATGTCATCTGGCCTTGTATTTTGTACTATGAGGTATAGCCGGGGCTTTGTCGCTGACACTTCCATTCTTTACTTTTGTTATTCTTAGAGGCTCCGTAGATAGGATGTGGGTGGTATTATATGTTGGGAATTGAACTACTAATGTTGGTATTTGGCAAACATATTTTTCATTATATCTATGAACTTGTAATAATTTGGAAATTATAAATGAAGCTGCTAATGGAAATGGAAAGGGGAGTTGTTAATGAAATCTTTTCAGCTTTTGATTAATATAGTACATCTCCTATTTATTCATGAATGAGTTTGGGTAGAAGGAAATCTAACAGGCTTAATCGGTCGGGTTCACTCGGTTGAGCGTCGGTCGCGCTCCCCGATTTGGGAGGGGGGGGGGGTTGAGAAACTTTGTATCAGAGCCTACAATTTTAAAGTATCCTAGGATATCTCGGAGCCATGTCTAGTAGATCCCTTCTTATCGGTGTTTTGTCGACCACATCTATAATGAGGAGGCTACTTGGAAATTTAGGAATTTCGCACTTCTTTGGTACTCCAAATCGTGCGATAGAGCTCAAGATAGGAATCTAATGTCCTCGTCATGTCTCATTTTCCATATGAGTAACCCACGAGTTTGAGGCAGCTCGGATAGGATGAAAGAACCAGTTGCTTGGAGAAATATCCTTGTCTCTATTAATGTCACCATGCCACCTTATCATGTGGTGAGAACACCTAAGAAATGAAAGAAGTTTGTTTGCTCCATTAAGCCAGAACGCTATATTTTTAAGAAGCGCCAATTAGGGACGTGTTGGATGACTCTTGAAATTTGTTGTGGTCGTGGAAATAGAGGGCACAAGAAGAACAAATGCCAAAGCTTGGTTACACCAAGACCAGTATGCCCGATATGCGAACGGGAACATTTTGTTTCGTATTGTGAGTATGCTCAAGAGTGTGTTAGGGGTGGCAAACTTGGAAAATTCCCAAGGCCCATACAGAAAACCATTACAGAGATATTTACCCCCAATGTGAAGGCCTGGAAGAATGAAAAGAGGGATTCTTATGAATTATGCAAAAGGGTAAATAGCAGGTCAGTGGGGCGAGTCAGCTTAACGGACCTCATACAAGTTGCGTGAAATGTAGGAGATGTCATTCGGGGGTCTGTCACTATGGTACCAATGTATGTTATGGATGTGGATTTGAGGAGCATCAGTTAAGGTACTGTCCTATCAACCTAAATTCATCAAGTAAGTCACTCCTTAGTACATCATTATGAACACGAATAATTTTTCCTTGTATATGTACATTAATATGGTCTTAACAAGACGTTTAATCACAAAACATTGCATATACTTACTTTCTGAATGAGACACATTATTCGTGAATCCATTCTATCACATATTCTCTTATTTAAAACATCTTGTGGAATTGAGTTCTATAATTAATTCCTTGAGGTGAATTATAACCATGGGCTAATACTACCCATTTGTAACCCGAATTCTCAACAAAGGACTATGCCTGGTGAATTTCTTATAGGACCTTCTGATTCAAATGGATAACATCTTTATTCAATCTCATGCGCGTGTGGCATATCTAGTCCTTGTGTTAGTTAATGTTAAGAGTGTAATGCAGCTACATGTATTTTGAAACCAATATCACATTCAGGGTGCCATAATATTCTCATTTAGAGTTAAACTAATTTTCTCTACATTCCAAGAGAAGACTAGTGTCACGTACTTTGCTAATTCTCTTTGAGGCCTACTATTGCCGAACAAGGTACATATGGAATGAAACAATTATTTTTGTCCTTTTCATGACTCAAACTCTTCCAAAAATAATTGACGGTAATGTCATTATCCTTCTTATTATGCCTCGCATATGACACGTGTCTAAAATGACTCACTTCTATTACACCTCGAGATCATGTACATGGTTATCACATTATCAATGCCTACTACGCAACTATATGACTCGTTTGTTGAACCAATGATGTCACCACAACGAATAATCATGTCAGCGTTATTGGTAGTGACATTCATGTCTCTTAGTATATAACCTCCTGAAATGTCGTGCTCAACACATTGATTGATTATTGAATAATTTTAGCCAATCTCGAACCACATTGTTCATATTTATAGTAACCTATGGGGGTTAAAGGTTCAAACATGTCAAAGAAGAAGCATCATCCCGTGATCAAATATATTGGATAAGGAGTTTTATGGTCATATTCAAGCTACCACATCTTAGAGTAATTGTTTGAGGTCGCCAAAGGTTTAGTTTTGGTGTTCGGTGTAGTGATTTAGAGTTGAAGAAAGTGAACGGGTTATTCTCAAGATTTTCTCTATGAATACATTGGTGAATTGTTAAGGAAGGTAAAGTATGTGTAGTCACATTAAGCCTTATGAAATCTTGAAGGAAATAGACCAAACTATGAGTATGATGTTTCCCTATTATTGTCCTCTGTGTACCCGGTGTTTAATTTGTCTATGTCTAAGGAGGTAATTGGATATCCTTTGTTTGTAATTCTGGTGGACGTTATTGAAGGTGAAGATAATGGATAGTTAGATTACCTAATTGTCATCATTGTTAAATAAGTCTGAAAGTTGGGATTGCCTTCGTTAATTTGTTATGATGAAGTTTGTAAGTCGAGAAGTTCACCTTGAAGGCCGAAAGTGTTGTGGAAAGAAAATATTTTTGCTTGATTGTATAAGAAATGTTTTTAATTTGAAAGGTACTTTCTTGGTGTTATGATTTAAAATGTGCAGTTCATGTCCATATATCACTCTTGATAATATAATGCATGTAATGTTGAGATTGTTGTTGTTGATATACATTGTGATTCTTTGTCGAGTTATGGATGTGTTGATAGGGTGAAATTTGGTAATTCTCTGGCAGGTATATAGGCCCACTTACAGGGGAAACTCTATCGAAATTTTTAAGAATTTGTGAAGATAGCCTAATTTTAAGGGTCATAAGCAAGTTGAAATTTTGGAAAGGAAATATGAGACCGAGGTAGTAATAAGTGCCTATGTATAAGGGTTGGAGGTAAAAGGACAGTAGCTCTATCCTTAGAAGTGACTTAAAACATTCGAGGACGAATTTTCTTAAGAGGGGGAGAATGTAACACCCCGGAAAATTTTGAAGTTCTTAATTGCTAGTAAGAAAGTTGATGTGTTCTAATTATATTATTTTGTGTGAAGACGAGGACTATTAATATAATGGATATCAATTGGATATGATAATAAGTGTACGTGGCATATTATAAGTGATGTGGGGTCTAAGGAGACCCCTAAGCCCAAGTTAGTTGGAAATTACATAATAGCCTAAAAGTTCCCAATAAGTACGTACAAGACCAAACATTGGACAAGAATATCTACATATATGTAAGGATTTATATGATGGAATACTTATCAAATTAATCACCTTAGAGTCTAGTTTCTAACTCTTTAAACTGTTTGTCATATGGACACTTCTTCAAGAAGTTATGACCAAATTACCAAAGGCTGGCAAAATGTGATTCTGCGACTGCAGAATAGTCGCATAATTGACCAGTGCAGCCTAGTTCTGGGCATCAGTGTTGCGGTCGATTGTGCGACCTGCACACCCATTAGGCAGTCCATTCTGCGACTGTAGACCTTGGTTAGAGGGTTAATTTTTCTATTTTTATAACTCAACCTCATTTTGAATAATAGCCTTTGGGGCTTATTTTGGGAGGATTTTCTGAAAATTTTGAGAGAAGTAAGATCATTTTATATTGAGAAGGAGGATACCTAATATTTTAATCATCCAATCTTGCACCAATCTTCAAGAATCAAGGAAGAAAATCACAAGATCTTCTTCTAAGAGGTATGGTTCCATACCCTAGTCTTTAATTTCGAGTTTAGGGTAAAAGATGGGTGATGGCAAGTATGATTCTTGGGTGTAAGAGTATTATTACATGCTTGTACTAATAAGGTTTATGGGAAGATTGTTGTCACGATCCAAATTCCCAACCTTCGGGATCGTGATGGCGCCTAACACCTGTTGATACCCAAGTTTTCCTCGAACTATTCTAAAATTTGCATATATACCTTCAAAATCACTTTTTATAATAACCAGTATTTTTTTCATAATTTTCTCATATTTTATCAATTTATTTCTAATTTATCCAGTACTTTTATATCCAATAATTAATCATAAGTTGCATTAAAAATAGTTTCAAAATATTCCTTGGTTAAATATATCCTTTTATATCCTATTAGGATCTAATTATTTCACAAATTAGCCAATTTGGCATTATTTAGCTATAATTGCAGCAATTTTGCAATTATAGCCTAATTGTACATTTTATGCTATTTTAATTCGAGAATTAGTCATTTTATATTTTTTATATTAGCGAATTACCTTAATTTTCATTTATTTAGCATTAAATTCATTTTATATAATTATTAGTTATTTTATTAATTATTTATCTATTTTTATGGGTATTTAACTAATAGCCATATTTTAATTTCAATTGTGGCCAAGATTAAACCCAATACCCACCTGATTTAATAACCCGACAGACCCAAGCCCAGTCTTTACCTTACCCGACCCAAAACCCTCGATCAATCTGATTCGTTGATCGATTTTGATCAACGGCCCGGATTCAACCTTCCATAATTAACCTAAGACTACCTCCCCTCCCCCCGGTCCCTCATTCTCACTCAGACGCTCATCTCTACTCTCTCTATAACTCTCTAGCTCTCTTTAGAGACTTCCAGTCTCCCCCCACCTCTGATGAGGTCCGTTCGTCTTCTCCAGTCGTCTCTTCGCCGGAAGCCATGGAATCCTCACCATCCTCATACCTCTCATGGCTCCTTCACACCGGTGTTGCCGTCTCTAAGGTCTTCAAGAGACCAGGGTTCATTCTGTCACACTTATGTCCTGTTTTAGGCCTTCATGGCTCGATTTTGAGTAAGATCTCCCTATTTTTTCCTAAACCTATGGGTTTCTAGGTCGATATCTTCATCTCTGGGTTATTTCTCGAAACCCCAATTTCGTCTCTTAAACTTCTCAGATCTCTATAGATCTGAGATGAGCTTAACCTATTTCATATGTTTTCTTATGAAAACCCTCTAATTTTTGAATAATTTCTCGTTTTTCCTAAACTAGGGTTTCTGAAAATCTTTTTCTTCAAAAACGATTCCTGTTGTTAAGCGCTTATTCTCTGATTCTCATGAGTTTTAACTGGTTATGTTGAGTTTCTTCTCAACCCTAATTAGTTCATGTTGAAACCCCCAATTTTGCACTTTGTTTGAATTCTGAAGTTTGTCCTTGATTATTTGCTGCCTGATTTTGCTATGTGCTTCGTTTAATTAGAATATTTTGTGATCTTGTACCCTAGTATGCCTCTATTAGGGTTTCAGAGTCGATTCTTTCTGTTTATACTCGACTTGTCTGCTTATTCGTGGGAACCTATGTTATTTTCCTTAAAACTAGTGTTATTTTGAGTCTCCGATTCACTGATTTGCTATGATGATACCTATGTGCTGATTTACTCAAATATTGTCATATTTTCTTTACATCCTTTGATTATTTCTTACCTTATTCTCTGATTAACCATGTTATTTATTGATTCTTACTGGTTATTTCCTTAATTGAACCCTTTATGTATTTACCCCCAATTGCCTACTCTGCATCTAGGTTATTTGACTCCTTTCCTTAATTAACTACCTTGTTCTTTACTGTTGACTGATTGCCTGATTTTGATTGACTCCTTACTTTTGTGACATTTTCCTTAATTGACATTGGCTACCTGTGATTTGAATCCCACCCAAGATTTTCTTGACTGATTTCTTAATTAAACTATATTCCGCCTTATTTTATGTGTAAACATGTTGTCAATTACTTTGATACACTTCCCTTATTTGTATATTATGTATTTAGTCCTAATTGCATGCCATATACTTTTACTATCTCTTACATGGTAAAATATGTTCCTCAATTGATGCTCTTTCCTTATTTTGTCATTATTGTATCGGTTTGAACTATGGCTCCCTAATTAAATGGAGTACTTACATTGATTGGATTCTGACTTGTGATTATTTCTATTTTTATGCTGGACTTTTACATATTACCCTATTCTCGGCTTATTTTCAAAAGCTATAAGTACTACTATTCTCTTATTAGCAAGGACAAGAACATATACATTGTTCAACTCTCTCTTATTCACACATATACCCTCTACTGTTATTCTCTTGATCACCTGCTACTTCTAGTCAGCTGCAAGCCAAGACTAGTGATTATATTTGCTTATTCCTCATTCTATATTTGCTATCTTCAACTGGTATGTTTTCACTTTAGGTTTAAAGTTTCAAAACAATATGTATCTTTGGGTATTTCGATTCATCTTGTTTCTAATCTTCTTTTACTTATGGCTTTGTTGTTCTACTTGCAACTAGTTTGTATGCTTGTTATTTACCTTTTCTCTTTTAACTTCAGCATGTTAGTTCCCCTTTGCATGTTTCACATGATCCTGCTATGTTTTCTTAATGCTAAAACATGCACTGCATGTTACATAGACACTATACTGTATCTGGAACTTTTCCCTGAACCTATGTATAACTATGTATATTGTCCTCTCCCCAGTACTCCCTCAATCTGATTCTGTTGAATTCTTTTGACAAACTGTGTCTGTGACTGCTCAAGTTCTATACCAGTCTGTGATACTCTAGTACTTCTCTAATGTTAACTTGTATCCCAATCTGTTTTTATGTGTCCCCAATCCCTGCTTCCTTGTTTGTATTATCTCTATGCACTGTGTGATGTTTGGTGCTGGTTGATTGTTCTGAAACTATTTTTCTAAGGCATTTACTTACTGTTATGAAGACACTTTTCAAATAAACCATCTTTTAAAGATGTTCTTTTAACTCAACTCTTTTTTTCAAATCATCTCATGCACTTCACTTTATTCCTAGACCATACGTACTACCCCCCTCAGTGTGAGCACTGCTTTGGGACCCCTAAGCTCCCTCTGAACTCTGACTCACTAAGGCTGGCACTTCCACGCTGTGCATGTCCAATTATTGGTTACTAAGTCTGGGTGTGAACATTGCCCGGGAGCCCTTGAGGTCCTTAGGGAACTTTGTCACACCCGGATTATGAAAGGATGTGAAATACCATATGGCAATGATGTTTGGAGGACTTGGGCCTAATTGAAGGCTCCATATAGAATAGCTTCTTATTTTCCATTTCAATTATGTAATTTATTCATTGGACTATAATAATTTGTAAACAACTCTTGGGGATGGATAGTAAAAAAGAGGAAAGGGGTAACTATGCATGCTATAGATATAAAGGGTAGAAACCATGCTACTAGGCTTACATTTCCTATG
Source organism: Nicotiana undulata (assembly GCA_005239495.1). Taxonomy (NCBI): domain Eukaryota; kingdom Viridiplantae; phylum Streptophyta; class Magnoliopsida; order Solanales; family Solanaceae; genus Nicotiana; species Nicotiana undulata. The sequence goes on from ML278097.1 coordinate 83,301, forward strand.
TGCGCAATAGGAGTCATGCTTAGGACTAATGTGTGCATTAGGAATCATGCTTTTAGGATTTCATGAATCTGTTTTTAGCACTTTGCCTCAATGCTGTTATTTCACTTCTTGTTCAGTAATAACAATGAAAATGCTGCCATGTGATTATGTTCATGCATTCTAAATCTGAATCCTGCCTTAAGCGAGTGTTAAAAAATCTGCGCTTTACCATGTTGCACGTAGAAATCATGTCTTAGGTAGACAATTAATAAACCTATCACTTTTACATATTCTGAAACCATGTCAAGCATGCATTAGATACCATGTGTTTAAGGCTTTCATGTTTACTGCTTCAACGTACAACATGTCTCTAATTCATGCTCATGCCTACCACTTAGAAATCCTGCTCCCAGGATAATAAAAAATCAATATAAAATTGTTATTCCTGTAAATCAGGTCTTAACCATCCTGCATTTATATGTGCATATTAGATGCCATGCTCTAGGATTTCGTTTGCATTTGAGCAATTACTCCTAAGTTTAAACTATTGATTCACAAAAGGTATAAAAAACACAGTATTACATTATGATTATCATGTCTGCCTGTAATAGAAATTGGTAACTAACATTGCATTCTCAGATTTACATCACTTAGAACAACATGTTTTAGGTAAAACTAACCTCTAAACTGTTTAATAATTCTGATAGCCATCATGTACAACCCCACGCCTAGGCAAGCCTTAGGTAATCCATCCCTTTAAAACTGAACGTTGTTTTTATTACGCTTACTGTCTAAGGGCTAACAGGTTTTAAAACCCGTAGGCAAAACTGACTAGGGTTTTCTGAGTAATAAAAAATAAACCTGCATATATGTCTACCTTTTGAACTCACTTAGACACCATATCTTAGGTTCTGAATTAAAACACTGTCCTTGTGTTTGAGTCGTGCTGATTATGTGCATTATCTGCGGAGGTAAATTTGAGCCTCTTATGCTCCTATGTGTTCCCATTTACTGCAGTCCTATGTGGTCTTTACTTGTCGCCTTAGAATTTTTCCTTTCAAACTTGAGGGTTTGCCTAGTACCTCCCTTTTAGGATAGTAGTCCTAACCTCCTCCAGGACTGATAGGAAGGGACGACTAACAGCAAGCAATAAAGTTCGTGACTAATACGCGCTTTAATTACCTCCATGGGGTGGGAAAAGGGTAGAATATGGATATGATGACCGATGCGCTAATACCACGTGTAGCCCCTCTTTAAGGAGTGTCATATCGGGTATTGCATTGATGTGATCCATATTATTACAAACCTAGGATACCCTTTACTTTAAATGTTTAGATTGTAACTCTTTTCCAAAATTATCCTTTCTATAATTGTTTTTTAAATACTTGCATGCTTAAGATTTAATTCCCCTCTTATTTGAGCCTTTATTTGTTTGATTGCAAAACCGTACAAATTCACAAAAGTTGTTTGGCCGAGAACCACATTTGTGGATCCTGAGGGGTGCCTAACACCTTCCCCTTTTGACAACCTCAAGCCCTTACCCTATCTCTGGTTAATAATTTAGTTGTAGATAAACCCCTTAGGTGCCCTAACGCACCTTTAAAATCGTTAGGTGGCGACTCTAAAAATGCGAAACCCCTTTCCCCCCAAAAGGAAAGAGTTTCCTAAACCCAAAATGTCCTGAACCCGATCTCCGCGAGGAAAAAGGGGGCGCGACAGCATGGCGACTCTGCTGAGAATATTTAGGCTTTTACCGTTACAAACCGCTTTGTGAATTTGTCTGAGTTTGATATTTTTACCTTTTCCTTTCCCCTTTTATGTGTTAATTTTTTATCTCTTTCGAGTGTTTATTCAATTCCAAAAAGCAAAACTGACATGTTTCTTTGTTTTCCTTTCTAACCGCCTTAAATCATAACTGTTGTATTTACCGTTTTCCTTAAACGTAAAAATACATGAAAACTTATTTTTAATGCTTATTACTGCATAATCATTCTCGACATTAATACTCCACTCGTGCCAAATAAAATACTATAGCAACGCTTGATGAGTGGTTGCGCTCTTCATATATTATTACCCCTTAAATTAGTAAAGGCTTATTTGCGGTAAAACTTGTCGATCGGCGGTGCAGACGATGGTTCTGTGCCTTTCCCCCTTGATTGTACGCTCAAGGGTCCCAGTCTAAAACCCCGTAGAAACCTTACTCTGTTGTATCGTTGCATGCATCATGGTCAAACCTAGCTAAGCTAAAGCGTTGTCCGCATGATAGCTTTTGAGATAGACTTATCCAAAAGGTCCACCGGGTTTCCCTAAACCCAAACATACATCATCACGTTCTGTGCATTCATTTGGAGAACTAAAAGCTTTATGCTAATTTTTTATGTTAAATAGTCGAGTCTGGCGGGGGTAAGGGCCTAACCTTTTTTTCTTTGCAGAAATATGAGGCACGAAGTCCCCAGATTCGGCATGGTCTCCGACATCAACCCAAGACTACTGAATTGGTGGAAAGATCTACACTCTAGTGACAAAACTCTCGTCAGAAAATACTTGGTAAATCTACCATCCCTCATAGAAATCTAGCCTAACAAAATGATAATAGAGGTTGTTACCTTATTCTGGGATTGCAAAAGGTCCCTGTTCCGCTTTGGAGACATTGAAATGACGCCTTTACTAGAGGAAATAGGAGGATTGGCTGGCCTCGTGTGGGAAACCCCGGGGTTGTTGATGCCTGAGAACCGTACAAGCAAAGGTTTCCTTAAGATAATGGGTCTGAAGAAGAATGCAGAACTGGTATGCTTGAAGGAATCATACATACCTTTTGAATATTTATACGAAAGGTACGGCCACAACAAATCATACCGTACCTACCATGAAGAGTTTGCTATCACCTCCATGGGACACATTCATCATAGAGTGTTCGTCTTTATGTTCTTCTTTTTGGGTTTGATTGTGTTTCCAATGAAGAAGGAGAGAATTCATACCCGACTGACCATGGTAACTAAAAAATTAATGGAAGGGATTGATGGGCAAGACTTCAACATTGTGCCTATGATCATTTCAGACATATATCGGTCCTTGGAGAAGTGTCAACAAGGAGCAAGACATTTCAAAGGTTGCAATCTATTACTTCAACTTTTGCTCATGGAACACCTCCAAAGAGGTGAATACCAACAAGACATTCATCGAAGGATCTGGGATGACCACATCGCTTTCCATCACCCGAAGCGAATGAATTACATCCCCGACATGTTCGCTCATCCTGAGAATGCCAAAGGATGGGTTGTGCTCTTTGATCATCTGACTGAAGAACAGGTTCAATGGATGTTTGAGTGGTTTCCAACATATGAATTCATCATCCGATCCCGAGATGAACCGTTTCTAATACTGAATGGTTTAAAGGGGACATACCCTTACGTCCCTCTTCGAGTTATGACGCAAGCGGGTAGGAAGCAAGTCATACCCTGGGTCTACAAAATGAGCCATCTTCGAGCAGAATTTCAAAATGATGATAGACCTCACAAGTGCCAAGCTCAACACCTGTGGCACTGCAAGATTATACTTGAGAAGGACACCATCGAGCAAGAAAAGTATCATGCCGGTTGCACCCTTTTCTATCCTGGTGGGTTAGAAGATAATCGAGGTAATCAAAGCAAGCAAGGTACATCCGAGGTCATAGGGTTATAGATGAAAGGGCTGAAGTGCAAGCCAAGTTCAACTAGCTGCGCAAAAGGATCCGTGAGTGCGAGGATGAACACCACAAAATACATGAGTCTGATAAGAAGCTGATTGAGGAGTGGAAAGACATGGCTATCAGCACCAACAAGAGGTTAGGATACTTGGAACGAGGTATAGTCAAGCTAGAGGAGAAATTCATCAAAGGATCGAAGACTGCCAAAGGGCTGAAGGAACCGAATGAGGACATCTCGCCAGAGCATACCTGTTGCTGGGACTTCGCGAGCTCGGAAAGCTGTTCGAGGGAAGCAGGAATGTCGAATCTGGGGAAGGTCCTTCTAGGACCAAGCAGATAGGAATGTTTTTATTTTTCTGTCAATGTAATGAGGCCAAGAGCCATTAGTGACTTTTATTTTTCACTTATGTAGTGTCGTTTTGGGGATTTGTCTATTTTTTATAAATAAAATGAGGCATTTAGCATTTTAAGTTCTCCAAATCAATTTGTCGCTAGGCCTACCTCGGGCATAAAAAGGTTCCCAAATTAGGACACGCTTTACATTCCCGCACTATGTGTTTAAATAATGCAATATTTTTTTATAATCCTCAGTGACTTGGTTACCTTTTGTTTTTTGTTCCCCTCCCCAAAGGTTAGTTCGTGCACTCTGGCATCATCAGCTTATCTCACAAGATCCAAGGGCCCTCCACCTACTCCTCCTCCTAGTCCTCCTAAAGGCAAGAACAAAGGCAAGAGTAAGATGGAAGAATCCAGCGGCACCAGGAAGGATAATATGGTTTACCGGCTAGAGGTCACTGACGACCGAGGTATTCAGGTCCTAAGTGAGAACATGTCACCACTGGAACAAAAATTGCTGAAATTTCAAGAAGAACTTGACCAGGTTCGAAATCTGGCCATCCTATCATTTTCCCTCAACTTCCCAGACGTCAACTTCCCAAACACTCAAAACCCTACACCTCCACAAAATATCCCAAGACAACAGAATCATCTCGCATCTCACCATCACACCGCTCCGCCAAAGAACCAATCTCTCCCGACACAATGCAATACATGCCACACTTCAAACAACACTCTGTTACTTATCCCAGAACCTCAAAACCCCACAGAAGACCATTTCCACAATCCCATCCATGTGGAGACCATGGCACACTCCACTCCACATATACCACACCCGTCTGAGTCGGATGAAAAGGACATGGTTATCAAGAACCTGGCCGAGGAACTAAGGAAGCTGACCAGCCGAGTTCAGGGTGTTGAAGGAACCAAGGGAATAGAAGGGTTGAATTATGAAGACCTATGTATACAACCTGATGTCGAACTTCCCGAGGGGTACAAACCTCCGAAGTTCGAAATGTTTGACGGTATCGGTGATCCGAGGGTCCATCTAAGGACCTATTGGGATAAGCTGGTTGGCGTAGGAAAGGATGAAAGGATCTGCATAAAACTGTTCATGAGGAGTTTGAAGGGAGATGCATTGACTTGGTACATCAGCCAAGATCCCAAGAAGTGGTCAAACTGGGTAGGGATGGCGTCTGAATTTATGGACAGATTTAGATTCAACACAGAGAACACACCAGATGTGTTCTATATCAAGAATTTGAAGAAGAAACCCATAGAGACATTTCGCGAGTACTCTACTCGCTGGAGGTACGAAGCTGCTAAAGTCAAACCCGCCTTAGAAGAGGAGAAAATGAACAAGTTCTTTGTCCGGGCTCAGGACCAGCATTATTATGAACCGTTGATGATGATTGAGAATCACAAATACTCCAACATTATCAAATTAAGGGAGCGGGTTGAAGAAGGTATTAAGAGCGGTATGGTCACAAATTTTGAAGCCTTGCAAGCTATAAACAAGGCTTTACAGTCCGATGGTGTGTCTATGAAAAGAGACGTGGGAGCTGTAAGGGTTGCACAAAGAGCCAAATCCCCACTCAAATACCAAATTTATCCAACACCTCCACTCACATACCAGCCAATTCCGAATTACCATGCACCCTCACCTTCATACAAAGCTCTTCCACCCACTTACCAATCTCCACCACCCACTTACCAAACTCCACCACCCACATATCACCCAGATACTCGCAACCCGCTCAAGTTTACTATACTTACAATTCTCAGCCATCTCATTACCAATCCCCCCCTACCCGTCAAATCATCCCTATACCTCGACCTAATTTTGAACGCACACCTCAAAAATGATACACCGCCATAGCTGAACCCATTGACCAGCTATATGAGAAACTCAAAGTTGCCGGTTACGTCACCCCTATCCCTGCTACCACCCCTGAGAACCCTTCTCTGTGGGTTAACCCAAACAAATCTTGTGCATACCATTCCGTCATGAAAGGGCACACCATCGATGAATGCCGCTCTTTCAAAGACACGATACAATCCCTGGTCGATAAAAAAATCATTGTGGAAAAGGAGACTGCTTCGAACATCCGAAACAATCCTCTGCCAGACCATAAAGGTGGGGTATCCATATGATTGAAATAGAAGATGATTGGGACCCCGAGGGATCAATCGGGTTGATCGCAGAAGGCTATGATCCAAAGAAACCAACAGTCACTCTCAACCCGATCATAGTCCAGATTCAACCATCAAGGGATGCTGAGGTAAATATGCCCATACCTCTTGAGTTTGAAGCGACACCACCCGCAAAGACACCAGTACCAATTGAAGTTGACTTCGTATCTCCGCCAAATGCACCCGCACCATTTGAGACTGCAATTTTGCCACCCAAAGCATATGTTCCATTTGAAGTAAGGATAGCCGCCCCAATTCCAGTGCCGATGTCGACCACGCCACCCTTCTATACAAATGCTATCCCGTGGGACTATACAGTTGAGGCGAGAAGGAAGGGCAAGATCAAAACTGAGGAAGTTGTCGCAGCGCAGGGTATGACGAGAACTGGTAGGGTCTACACCCCTGAGCATCTGGCTGAATCAAGCAAGCAGGCTGCCAACTGGCCTCCCCTTATTGAGACAGGTCTGGACGACCTTTGGAGGAAAGTACAGGCTAAGGATTATTCGGTCATCGACCAGCTAAACAAGACGCCAGCACAAATATACATCCTCTCTTTGTTGCAGAATTCCGAGACGCACCGAAGTGCTCTGTTGAAGGTGTTGAGTGAAGCGTATGTAGCAAAAAACATCACTAGTGGGGAAATGGCCAACATGATGAGCCAGGTGTTGGAAAGTCACAAAATTACCTTCCATGAAGAGGAGTTACCACCTGAAGGATTGGGGCAAAACAAAGCACTGCACATCACCGTACAATGCGAAGATTATTTCGTCACAAGAATCTTGATCGAAGGAGGATTCAGTCTTAACATTTGCCAGTTGATATCGCTCAAGAAATTGGGTAAAGGTATGCATGAGATAAAGGATTGAGCAATCAATGTGAAAGCTTTCGATGGATCTCAAAGGTCCACCATTGGTGAGATAAGCCTATGCCTACAAATGGGACCAACTTGGTTCGAGGTTGAGTTCCAAGTGATAGATGTGCTAGCGTCCTACAATCTGTTATTGGGACGACCATGGATCCATGCTGCTGGGGCCGTAGCATCAACGCTACATCAGGCAGTGAAGTTCGAGTGGAACCACCAAGAGGTGATTATTCATGGTGATGGTAGCAACCTTATTTACAATCGCCAGACTATACCGGTGATCGGAGGTGTCGATACCCAATTTTTCCTCAAATTATTTTCAAACTTACATATAAGCTTTCAGGATCACTCTTTGCAGTAATCGATATTTTTCCATAATTTTTTGTATTTTTATCAAATCATTTTCCAGGTTATTTAACATTTTTATGTTCCATAATTATTCATAATTATGCATAAGTGATGTTACAAACAATTTCAAATCATTTTCTTACTCAATAGGTTATTTATATCTTATGTTTAAACCTATTGGGATTTTATTATTTCACCAATTAGCCAATTTGGCATTATTTGGCTATAAGTACAATGACATTGCAATTATAGCCTTATTGTACATTTTATGCTATTTTAATTCAGTGATTAGTCATCTTATATTTTAAATACTAGTTAATTACATTAATTTCACTTAATTATCCTTAATTTCATTTTATTTAATTATTAGCTATTTTTATTAATTATCTATCTATTTTTAATGGGTATTTAACAAATAGCCAATTTATTATTTAAAATATAGCCTAAGTTATTCCCAGCCCAAACCCATCTGTAATCCATAAACGACCCTGCCCAAAACCCATCAAATATCCAACCCAATCCCAAGCCAATCTGAGTCGTTGATAATCATATCAACGACCCAGATTTTAGTTACCCAAAATATCTCTAACCTAACCCCCCCCC
>ML278099.1:417-14392 GCA_005239495.1 Nicotiana undulata
TTATTTTAATTATTCTTGTTCTTTAATGTTTCCAAAGGGATTAGCTAACCCTAGGACTCGCCCATTAACTCCGAATTAATTTTGGAAAAGATTATTTGGGGTTGGGAAAGATTAATTAACAAGAACTTGAGGATTTAACCCTCACTTTATAGATTCTACCTAGGGATAGGATTGAACTACTTGTAGCCAAACTCGGAAGTTCTTAATCTTCTAATTGGGTTAGGGATAATTCAATTTGGAAGTCTTGTTAGTCTTTGGGAAAAGCTAATTAATAAATGTTATCCGTGGCTAATTAACATTACCCGCTCATATTTGTAAAATCGTGAAATACATTGGATCGTTACTCGAGTGTACTACGCGAAGCATCAATACTTGTTGCCATTGATCATTTTAATTTCTTTCTAGGTTAGTTTATATTTTCGCATTTAGTTATCAACAATTATCAAAAACCCAAAATCGTATTTGTTTGGCACTGCACGATAAGTGATAATTCTCTAGCATTCCTAAACGCCCTCATATTGTTCTCGGTGGGATTCGACCCCAACCTTGTTGGGTTACTATATTTGACAACGATCGCTTACATTCTTTTAAGGTGTAAATTGAGCGTATCAGACCGCGAAAGGTCGACCGCGGGCCGTGCTACAGGTCAGTGACTTGACCCCTCTGATCTGCAACTGCTGAGTTCTAAGCCTAAAAACACCCCGGAACCTACCCGAAACTTCCCCCAAGCCCTCGTGGCTCAACACTAATTACACACACAACTTCAAAAACATCCTATGGACTCACTTGTGCAGCTACTTTACCAAAATAACATCAAACACAACGAATTAGGCCTCAAAATCATTGTAGTATTTCTCAACATCTTAAACTCTCATAGTTTCCACTTTTCGCCCGAATAACGTCAAACTTAGTCCGTTTCATACCAAATTACACAAATAACTTATATAAAATATATTTAACCTTTTCCGGGCTCCAGAACCACAATATGGGCTCGATCACACAGGTTTCACATAAAATTTCATTTTTAAAAGCCTTTATATTTTTCAAAAAATAATTTTGTTTAAAAATTTATTTCTTGGACTTGGGAGCTCGGAGTTCGATTCCGGGCATACGCTCAAGTCCCGTATTTTCCTACGGACCCTCCGGGACTGTCGAATCACGGGTCCGGGTCTGTTTACCAAAAATATTGACCAAAGTCAACTGTATTCAAATAATCCTCATAAATTCAACATTTATCAATTTTTTCACCTAAAGGCTCCCCGGCTATGCGCCCGGGCTGTGCATGCATATCGAGGTGAGATAAACGGAGGCTTTCAGGACCTCGCAACACATATTTAGTTAAAAATTACACGGGGTGACCTTTTGGGTCATCACATTAATGGCCAAGAAATGATAAGTGTAGGTAAAGAGAATGTGATAGCAAAACCGCTCTTTGACACAAGTCCGTCCAATTTTTCAAATATGAGCAAATTTGAAAAGGTGTTTAGTTTTGTAGTTTCTTTCTTTTTATTTCTTTTAAATTGGTAGTTACTAGAACTCTCAACTAGATTAACTTGATATTAGTTCATATTGAGTTTAATTCTAGTTTCGTTGTGTGCTTTATTTTTTTCGTGTCATTTCTTTTGTCCCTTTCTCTTTATTTTCGTTGTGAATTATTTGACTCAAATATGTTAGCTTTTTGATTGAGCTTTCTTTGGTGTCACATACATTCAATTCGGAACCGATACTTGATTGCCTACTTGGATTTATTTGAGAACGTTGGTTGTGATGAGAACTTTTAGATACCCTTGTGTGAAAAAAGGCTTGAATGGTGAGTTTAATTGAGTGAGGTCGCAAAAGCCTTTGACCTTTGAGTGTATACACGAGTGTTGAGTGACATCTATATCGAGTGAAACACTAAGTAAGGGGGTGAATTGTGAGGTCCTATTTTTACTATCCAACTTTCTTGCTTTAAGTTTTCTTTTGTAGGTACAAGGAGTCATAAGGGAGGTATTGATTGTTATGTGTTCTTCTTATTGTCACGACCCAAACTTCCCTCCGTTGGGTATCGTGATGGCACCTAGTCTTAGAGACAAGGTAAGCCTAAGAGTTACAGAATAACAACCATAATAAAAGGAAAACTAGTAGTCTCGATATAGAATCTTGATAGAATTTACAACTTTTCCCAAAACCGGTAATACAAGTCATAAGCTCTACGAATCTTCTACAACTTCTAAGTACAACTATTTGGAAATATATACAACAGTCAAATAAGACAGGAAGGTGACTCCGAAGCATGCGAACGTAGCAACTGGTTACCTTGAGTCTCCTCGGCAATCATCTACGCAACTACTAACCATCCATACCTGGTTCTATGCAAACAAAAATGCACATTAGTGTAGTATGAGCACACCACAACGGTGCCCAGTAAGTACCAAGACTAACCTCTGTGGAGTAGTGACGAGGACAAGTCAAGACACCACTAGTCTACAAAATAATTGACATGAATATGGAAATAACCGAACACTACTTCTATCTAAGACTTCACAAAATAATTTACAACAATGACGATATAATGTGGAAGGAAGTTACAGAAATTAACCAAAGAAACAACATGAAAATACATAGGAAGATGACATCAAGGAAAGATAGCAGATAGGAAAACCACAACACATAGAAAACACTAGAAACTCGACTCTGCGTCACTTTGTTCACATCAGGCCTTAGCCACAAAATCAATAAACTGATGAAAACCTTTAAAACAGTAGCTCATATTGAAAACTTTAAAGATATAATCATTTTAGTATATAAAGATTTCCTTTGAAACATACTTTCTCTAAATGTATATATATATGTACCATTAATAAAGAGAAATACTCAGAACATACTTTCTTTTAAAATATGTAATTTCCAAATTGACCTTCCCAATAAATGACCTCCAAATATCACTTTCTGCAAGACAAATTCTTTTCATGTATACTTTTGAAATAAAAATTCTTCAGACATAATCCCCTTCGAAACCATTACTCTTTCAATAATACTTTTCATTAAAATCTCTTGATCAAAATCTCCTCAAGATTAATCTACCGGAACTCAGTCCGTAACTCACAAATTGCCATGCAGTACAAGGAAATAACCATGCTTGTCAATAAATATAGTAAGAGATCAGTAGGAATATCCAAATTTAAAACAACGGAATGAAATGCAAAGACAAGTGCACGACATCACCCTTCGTGCTTTTACTCTCATCCTCACCAAAACAAGTGCACAACATCACCCTTCGTGCTTTTACTCTCATCTTCACCAAAACAAGTGGACGGCATCACCCTTCGTGCTTTTACTCTCATCCTCACCAAAACAAGTGCACGGCATCACCCTTTGTGCTTTACTCTCATCCTCACCAAAACAAGTGCACGAGATCACCCTTCGTGCTTTTACTCTCATCCTCACCAAAACAAGTGCACGGAATCACCCTTCGTGCTTTTACTTTCATCCTCACAATAAACAAATGAAAAAGGCACGACATTATCCTTCATGCTTTAATATCATAACATGGCACGACATCACCCTTCGTTCTTTTACAATCTCATCCTCATAATAAATGAATAAATAAATACACGGCATCACCCTTCGTGCTTCACACTCTTCCACACGACAAATAAATAAATACACGGCATCACCCTTCGTGCTTTACACTCTTCCTCACCCAAACAATATCAAGAATAACAGTTTGGAAAGGAAAATCAACAATATGAACCATAAATTACAACATCCCGGAAAGGGAGTCAACAATACAAACAATATAATTAACAACATAAACAGTAATAGAAACCATAACATCCCGGCAAGGGAGTCAACATGGCAAACAACATCATCAACAACATGAATAGTAAGAGAAACCACACGGTCCCGGCAAGGGAAACTGCTATAACCAATCTCACCTAAACAGTTAACTTCACGGAATAAAACTCAGCTTAAACAAAGGCCCAATAATAGGCAACATCAAGAAACTATCAACAACATAAATGTTTATCAACTAGACCTAAGTAGCACTTAAGCGAAAGAATCATATAAATCAAAATGTAAGACTCACGGGCATGCTTGACACCAACGAACGGATGTCCCAACTACGGCTAAACAACTCTAAAGCTAGGTAACACTAATATAGTCAATTTGGCAGTTTTAGAAAGAAAATATAGCATGATGATAAAAGCGGTAGAATATTCAGTTACGTCAATTAAGATCAAATAGCCAACAAAGGAATCCAAAAGCAAATAATTCTAATTTAAGCAGGAAAGGATGAAATTAACAACCAAAGACTCAGATGTAACAATTACAATTATCACGCCCCGAGCCTGGGGGAGAGACTGGCACCTAGTGCCTACCTATCCTTGGATAATGTGCGATGCAAAATACAAAACTAAATGGAGACTAGCACTGACTAATGTCAACATAATGCTGGGCCGGCAAGGCTGTCATATTTACTACAACTGACAAGCAACAAAAATATACGTACAGGGCCTACAAGCCCAACATACTGCACTAACCGACAGGATATGTTTACAAGCCTCTACTGATAGATAAATTGTGATCGGAACAGGGCCCCGACCTACCCATAACCTATCTACATATATACACAAGATATACACCATACTGCTTGACCCGGCAAATCCGAAAGAAAGGGAGCTTAGAGATAAAGCTGAACTCGGGCAACACCTACTGAGGAGGTCTACCCGTTTGTCTATCTGAACCTGCACGCATGAAATGCAGCGCCCCCAGAAAGGGACGTCAGTACGAAATAATGTACCGAGTATGTAAGGCAATATACTGTAAGCTGAAATTGAACTGATAGTATAATAACTGCAGGTAGCTGGAAGTCAAAGATAATCTAAAGATATGCATGCCTGCTGATACTGACTAAAATCTCTCAATATAGTAAGAGAACAGTTGTCCGACCCTATAAGGCTCGATATATATTCATATATATTGCCACAGTAGGCTCGCTCATAGGCGCTCGGCCATAGTAGGCTCGGTATATAACTTACCATCTGATCAAAGGTTGCCCAACAGGGGCCTGCCCATCGATTATAGTTCGATGGTAATGAAAATACTGTAACACTATATATATAGACTCTCCGCTCTCTTGACCGGAATTCATTATTCTAATACTAGAGTTGGGACAGATGTCTATTTTGGCACTATTATTAATCAATACTCTTTGTATTGTTTCAAACATTATTCTTCCCATTTCAATTTAGTCATTATGTCATATTTTAAACAAAATGGTTGATGTATATACTTCAGCAAAGCTATAGTGCAACGTACTAATTCTTTTTCCCAAAACCAAGAAGAATTCATCTCTTTCTCTTTGTACTTTTCCAAGAAGCTAAGATACTAGTTGAGTTCATGGCATATATTTGATCAAAATCTTTCTGTTCACTTTGTATTCCATAGATTTGTAAACCTCTTTATACATCTAATAGTTTAATGAAACTATTTTACTGTTTATAGAAATTAGCTATTAAATTTTTACTTGCTCCCAATGTTTGCATAAAATGAATTGATGCAACACAACACAAATATTCTGCTTATAATTTTCATTACTTATAAATTCCGAGACATGAATTTTTTTTATGCCTCGTTATCAGACTTGTGTAATTATGAGATCATGCCAAAATTAAAGAAAGACTTAGCCTTAACATACCTGGAGTAGAGAACATCCGTGTGATATTCTTGGAAAAGATTGCACCATACTCCATTAGACCTGCAAAATAATTTTTACGCTGCTAACGTTTCAATAATTCTCATTGGATTTTCGTTTTTTTGTTGCAAGATATCACGTTGCAAAGTTATAAGATTTGCTAAACTTTTTCCTTTCTGAGTGAAGTCCTAGTCTTTAAGATAGTGGAAATGAATGGTATTACTTTCAAGTTTTTGTAATTATGAGGAATTAGGTGTATTTGTTATTGACACCTTATGTTCCACCTAACCAAAGACAATTAATAGTCATTTGGTCAAGACTTTCCATGCTGCCACGTGGGTGGGGTGGGGGTTTCTTTAATCTTTATCACTTATTAGGTAATTAGGTAATGTTCCATTACCCCATAATTAAATAATTACCCGTATAATTAAAAATTATCCAAATTACATAAAATTCTACTTATATATACTTTATACATCATACTACCGTGGTAATATGGTACCTTGCATGGTACTAGTCCATAAGTGTTGGGTATTATTACTCGACCCATAGTTTATCCCAATTTGTCAACCTTCAACGAAACTCATTTTCTTTAATTCGTGTACCCTTTATCCTTCTTGACTCTTACTTATCACTTGTTATAAGTAGCATATTTGTGCTAACCTCAAGATAATCTCATCCCCGAGTCTATGTCAATTAACTGAAGACGAAACTTTAACGTACGACAAACGCGAGATGTTACAGCAATTCATACACATGTAACATAAAAACCTACAAATATTAAAAGGCCAATCTATTTGCAAATAAGTCCGAGTACGCACTCATCACCTCGCATACACGGACTACAATCAACAAGGAAGACTCAATCCAAAGGGGTAGTTCCCCCACACAAAGTTAGGCAAGATACTTATCTCAAAGACGACAACCCAGTACTCAAAAAATTAACTTCTCGGGTGGAAAGTCCTCCGGACGGCTCAAAATCAACTAAAACAACTTTAAAATACACATAATACGTATAAGGAATGATTCCGAATAATAAAGTTCCAATCTTTACAAAATTATGAAAATCGACCCAAATGTCGACCACCCGGGCCCGCACCTCGGAACCTGACAAATTTTACAAAATCCGATTACCATTCCGAAACGAGTTCACCCATACAAAATTTATCAAATTCCGATGTTATTTGGTCTTTCAAACCATGATAATTTGGGTTGATAATCAGACGTACCAGCCTCCGGACCTGTACATGTCGGTATATGTACACTTGAGTCTGGTTCACATGTGACAGTATTGGCAAGGTATTGTTGAATAAGAGGAATTGGTACTTGGTGCTCTTGCTTGTGTTACATTATGTGTTCATATACTTGTGGCTTACTGTTTCGCATGCCTATTGCTTTAGCCTTATCTCATTCTATATTATGTTTCTGGACCTTAGTGAGTATCTAGTCGACCTCTCGTCCCTACTTCTTCGAGTTTAGACGGGATACTCACTAGGTACATATTTATATATATGTACTCATGCTGCACTTTCTTTTCCTTTCTGTACTTGAATGTACAGGTCCGGAGGCTGGTACGTCTGATTATCAACCCAAAACACAAATTAAATGATAAAAATAAGAACTACTTCATGGAATATAAATAATTCTAGTGGAAGAAAACTTACCCGTTCGATTTGTGTGAAAAACCTCAAAGAATCGCCCAAAACCGAGTTTTAGAAGTCAAAATATGTTAAAAATGGTGAAACCCCGATTTTGAGATTATAAACTGTTCTGCCCAAGTATTTGAGCATTGCGATCGCAGACACTAGGATGCGATCGCATAGGAGAAAATGCTGCTGGACAAAAGAGTACTATTTGATCGCCAAGAGAAAGATGCGATCGCATTGAATAAAATGTGGCTACTGCCCAGGTGCTATTCGAACGCAGTTGCCCACATGCGATCGCGAAGAAGATTTCCCCCAACCCCATTCCCTATTGTGCGATCGCGAATGACAGGAAGCGAACGCGGAGGGTATCACTGGTTGAGCTATGCGACCACAGACCAGGTAGTGCGATCGTGATGAAGGAAAAATGGGCATATTAAGGCAACACTATGCGATCGCGACTACTCCTATGCGATCGCATAGAAGGAAACCAGAAGTCAGATTTTTAGCAGTTCAAACATAGAGAAAAATGACCCGAATCCCATCCGAAATGCACCCGAGGCCCCAGGGACCCCATCTAATCACACGAACAATTCATATAACCTAGCACGGACTCGCTCGAGATTTCAAAACACATAAAATAACACTAAAACGACAAATCAAACCAAACATCAAACTTAAGAATTTTCCAAAATTTCAAATATCAAGATTCGCGTCGAAACCTACCATTCAACCCGGAATGACGTGAACTTTTGCAGACAGTTCACAAATAACACAACGGACCTACAGCCATTCCCGGAATTCCATTCCGAGTCCGATATCAAAATTTCACCTATCGGCCGAAATCGCCCAAATTCTAACTTTCGCCCAATTACCTCAAATCACTCTACGGACCTCCAAATCCAAATCCGGACGCACGCCTATGTCCAAAATCATCATACGAGGTTTTTGACATTAACCAAAATTCATTGCTAGGTCGTTCACACAAAAGTTAAACCTCCGGTCAACCAATTCGACTCCGGATTATCCGGTAACTGAATCTAACCACGCACACAAGTCGATATACATAATGTGAAGTTGTTCATGACCTTATGCAACCGAACGAACCTTAAATTCTCAAAACGACCCATTGGGTCGTTACATTCTCCCCCTCTTAAACAAACATTCGTCCTCGAACGTGCCAAGATTCACCTTGAACTCATCCAATCACTGATTGTACACTTCTAACATATACCTGCGGGTGATCCCGCGTCACCCAAACCCACATAAGCTTGACGAAACAATCAAACCTACAATATAGCCTTCACATCACCACCGATAAGCCTCACACCTCAATTTCTTACCTTCTACTCATTTCTCAGAAGACCCGATTCTAAACCCATATCTGGCTAGCCTCAATCAGCTGCATCAACTTCTGACTACACCCATAAGGCACGACTACACAACATAGCACATCACACATAGGCTCAAATAATACTTTCGATCACAATAGATGCCCGAAATCAACTCAACATTGGCAATTAGCCTCACGTCTGAAAGAACTCAGTTCCAAACCCCATAATACTGATAATGACGCAATAAACATGAAGACTTCATTATTAAACACCCGAATCACCGAGCCACAACTAACACTACCGGGCACACATCCCGCAAGCTAAAACTAATGGAGCACATAACGCGAATGACTGAATATAAAAAGAGAAACATATAAACGAACTATCAAACAAGCCCATAGGCACAACTCTCTATATATACTGACTTACCAAAACCAACGTAACAAGGAAGAGGCAAAGCATATGAACAAATCAGAAGGATTCCATCCTGATAAAATTTGCACCGCAGTACTCATCCCGGTCAGAACATATCGAATCACAAATATCACAAGGACCTCGCCCTCATATCTGAATCACATATCGAAAATATACACACCAATTGAAATTCCTCCACTTATTCACCTCAACTGATAAAATCATAACGCTAACTGAACTCACATCTCGATGGAGTATCAAATCACAACTGGTAAACAAAATACTTAGGAAAATCACAAAAAGCCTACCACGAAGACCAACAAGGACTCACTTCCAGTTTCACTACTATCAAGAATGAATAAAACAACGATAGACAGGGGCTACTACTCATAGAATCTCCCAACAGGAGCAAACAAAAAATGTAGTGCAAAAGATGAAACTCACTCATAAATGAAACAACAAATAAGGGAACTCGTCCCGACCAGCGAAACTATAATAAAATACGATTGATGCCCCACTATAACACATCAAAACATACCTATGTGATAATACATGGGTCGGGCCTCCCCCTCTTGGGCACCCTCCACTCATCTGAATACTCTGCTATACACACCTGCCTGAACCCTGGAACAATCTTTCACCCTGTGGCTAACACCTCCACACTCAAAACAACCTCTCTGCCGACGTGGCTGTGGAAAGCATACAATACGAATCTTATGTGACCCATGAGTACCTGAAACCCCATACGAGGCTGGTAATGCAAATTGAACCGGTTGACCTACCAAAACCTCTACCATGTAGTACCTTGACTCCCATAATAAGGACCAGTAGATTTCTCCGGTCTACGAGGCCTCCTTGCCTCCCTGAACTCTCTCCATGGTCTCGTATGTCCTCTCGCTCCCGGTACCGCATGCTCTCTAACCGGCGAGCGATCCCTACTACCTGCTGAAACGAGGCATCCCACTCTAACTCTCGAGTCCCGCTGAACTGAATATCATGTTTGAATTTCTCAATGACTCTACGGACTCATCTCCTAACTGAAGCAACCAAGCGAGGTGTTTATCTGGCCAACTCACTGAATCTATAGGCATACTCCACTAGTGACATAGCGCCCTGACGCAACTGCTCAAACTCTGCGCGACGTACATCCCGAAGGAACTGAGGTACAACCTCCCTCAAAACATCTCTGAAAACTGAATCCACACTAGTGAAGCTAACTCGGCCAGGTTACCCCAACTCAAATGCCGCCACCACTGATCAACCCACTACTCTGAACCTGAGATGTGACAAAAACAATCCCGCTCGTCTCCACAATACCCCAAGTATGAAGAATATAGTGACACTTTTCTGGTAAAACATGGGCACTATCTGTAGTCCATCCAATGAAAGATGGGAGGGGGGTACTTCCTGTAACTCTCAAGTCCAATGTATTCTTCGTCCGATGCTACTGACCTAACCACGGGCTTAACTGAAACCACATGTCGTGCTGCCATAACAACTAGAACTTGACCAATAAGAACTCGCTGCTCTGGAGTGTAGATTGTGGGAGTCTAAACTCCTCCCCTAATTTGTGAAGCAATTGGTGCACTAGAATCGACCCTGCCTGAGTTGATGTACGAATTATACTCAAAAACTATGCCCAGGCATCCTGAAGTCCGGGGTAGCAGCAGGCACTCCCAGTACCTGTCCCCCACTGGAACTATTACGACTTCTCAATGGCTGCTCTAGTATGCATCTTAACTGCAGTACGCGCTCCCCGTCGGTCTCTGCCTCTGACCCTTACGGCATTTTCTTCGGGGTAACATCATCAGGTACCGCAGCTCGTGTCCTCACCATCGGTGAGAGAATAGAACGATAATTTCAAACTTCTAGATCACTAAACTCGCACGATAGGAATGAAGGAAGTGAAATGGTCCTAATAGTTTTGTAGCCTCTCGAAGATAAGTACAGACGTCTCTCTACCGATCCGCAAAACTCAACTAAACTCGCTTATGACTCGTAGCACCTATGAACCTCGAGCTCTAATACCAACTTGTCACGACCCAAACTTCTCTCTGTTGGGTATCGTGATGGCACCTAGCCTTAGGGACTAGTTAAGCCTAACAGTTACAGAATAACAACCATAATAAAAGGAAAACTGGCAGTCTCAATATAGAATCTTGATAGAATTTACAACTGTTCCCTAAACCGGTAATACAAGTCATAAGCTCTACGAATCTTTTACAACTTCTAAATACATATGTTTTGAAATAAATACAACTGTCAAATAAGATAGGAAGGTCACTCCGAAGCCTGCGAACGCAGCAGCAGGTTACCTTGAGTCTCCTCGGAAATCATCTGCGCATCTACTAACCATCCATACCTGGATCTGTGCAAACAAAAATGCACAGAAGTGTAGTATGAGCACATCACAATGGTGCCCAGTAAGTATCAAGACTATCCTCGGTGGAGTAGTGACAAGGACTAGTCAAGACACCACTTGTCTACAAAATAACTGACATGAATATGGAAATACCCGAACACTACATCTATCTAAGACTTCACGGAATAATTTACAACAATGACAATATAGTGCTGAAGGAAATTACAGAAATTAACCAAAGAAACAACATGAAAATACACAGGAAGATGACAACAAGGCAAGCCAACACAGAAGAAAACCACAACACATAGAAAACACTAGCAACTCGACTCTGCGTCAGTTTGTTCATATCAGGCCTTAGCCACAAAATCAATAAACTGATGGAAACCTTTAAAACAGTAGTTCATATTGAAAACTTTGAAGATATAATCATTTTAGTATAGAAAGATTTCCTTTGAAACATAATTTCTCTAAATGTGTATATATATGTACCTTTAATAAAGAGAAATACTCAGAACATAGTTTTTTTTTCAGAATATGTAATTTCCAAATTTACCTTCCCAATAATTGACTTCCAAATATCATTTTCTGCAAGACAAATGCTTTTCATGTATACTTTCGAAATTAAAATTCTTCAGACATAATCCCCTTCGAAACCATTACTTTTTCAATAATACTTTTCAATAAAATCTCTTGATCAAAATCTTCCAAGATTGAAATATCCATGCTTGTTAATAAATGCAGTAAGAGATCAGTAGGAATATCCAAATTTAAAACAACAGAATAAAATGCAAAGACAAGTGCACGGCATCACCTTTCGTGCTTTTACTCTCATCCTCACAAAAACAAGTGCACGACATCACCTTTCGTGCTTTTACTCTCATCCTAACCAAAACAAGTGCACGACATCACCCTTCGTGCTTTTACTCTCATCCTCACCAAAACAAGTGCATGGCATCACCCTTCGTTCTTTTACTGAAAAGTATTATTGAAAGAGTAATGGTTTCGAAGGGGATTATGTCTGAAGAATTTTTATTTCGAAAGTATACATGAAAAGCATTTGTCTTGCAGAAAATGATATTTGGAAGTCATTTATTGGGAAGGTAAATTTGGAAATTATATATTCTGAAAGAAACTATGTTCTGAGTATTTCTCTTTATTAAAGGTACATATATATACACATTTAGAGAAAGTATGTTTCAAAGGAAATCTTTCTATACTAAAAATCTTATATCTTCAAAGTTTTCAATATGAACTGTTGTTTTAACGGTTTCCATCAGTTTATTGATTTTGTGGCTAAGGCCTGATGTGTACAAACTGACGCAGAGTCGAGTTGCTAGTGTTTTCTATATGTTGTGGTTTACTTCCGTGTTGGCTTGCCTTGCTGCAATCTTCCTGTGTATTTTCATGCTGCTTCTTTTGTTAATTTCTATAATTTCCTTACGCATTATATCGTCATTGTTGTAAATTATTCCGTGAAGTCTTAGATAGATGTAGTGTAGACTATTGGTGTCTTGACTAGTTCTCGTCACTACTCCACCGAGGTTAGTCCTGATACTTAATGGGCACCGTTGTGGTGTGCTCATACTACACTTATGTGCACTTTTGTTTGCACAGATCTAGGTATGGATTGTTAGTAGTTGCGCAGATGATTGCCGAGGAGACTCAAGGTAACTTGTTGCTGCATTCGCAAGCTTCAGAGTCACCTTCCTGTGTTATTTGACTGTTGTATTTATTTCCAAACATATGTATTTAGAAGTTGTAGAAGATTCGTAGAGCTTATGACTTGTATTACCGGTTTAGGGAAAAGTTGTAAATTCTTTAAAGATTCTATATCGAGACTGCTAGTTTTCCTTTTATTATGGTTGTTATTCTGTAACTGTTAGGCTTTCCTAGTCCCTAAGACTAGGTGCCATCACGATACCCAACGGAGGGAAGTTTGGATCGTGAAAAGTTGGTATCAGAGCTCTAGGTTCATAGGTGCTATGAGTTATAAGCGAGTTTAGTAGAGTCTTGTGTATCGGTACGGAGACGTCTGTACTTATCTTTGAGAGGCTACGGAACTATTAGGACCATTTCACTTCCTACATTCCTATCGTGCGAGTTTAGTGATCTTGAAGTTTGAAATTATCGTTCCATTCTCTCAACGATGGTGAGGACACGAGTTGCGGTACCTGATGATGTTACCCCGAAGCAAATGTCGCAAGGGTCAGAGGCAGAGACCGAAGAGGTGCTCGTACGGCAGTTAAGATGCCTAGTAGAGCAGCCGTTGAGAAGATGCAGTAGTTCCAGTGGGGGATAGGTACAGGGGGTGCCTGCTGCTACCCCGGACCTCAGGAGGCTTGGGCATAGTTTTTGAGTATAATTGGTACATCAACTCAGGCAGGGTCGATTCTAGTGCACCGGTTGCTTCACAAATTAGGGAAGGAGTTAAAACTCCCACCATCTACACTCCAGAGCAGAGAGATCATATTGGTCATGTCACGACCCAAAACCTATGGGTTGTGATGGCGCCGGACACCACTGTCAAGCAAGCCGACCC
>ML278100.1:0-23772 GCA_005239495.1 Nicotiana undulata
TTTGCCCACAGTGGCCGAGATGATATGATGGGATGCCCTCAGAGGCTTGATGATGTTATGTACCTACAGACCTATGCATTACATGACATTTATATGCACGTGCACGACATTAGAAATGTTTCAAAATTTGTAAAGTTATTCAGATTTACAGATGGGTTTTTTATTCCATATTTCATTTATGTCTCTTATGTACTGATTTTCATGACTTACATACCCAGTACATTATTCGTACTGATGTCCCTTTTTGCCTGGGGACGCTATGTCTCATGCCCGCAGGTACCTATAGAGAGGTCGAGAGCCCTCCAAGTAGGCTATAGCTCAGCGGAATATGTTGGTGCACTCCATTTTCTTCGGAGTTGCTTGTTTGGTTAATATGATTTGGACATGTATCGTTTGGTATGGCGGGACTCTGTCCCGACCTTTATAAAAATTATGTATTCTTAGAGGTTTGTAGACAAATGTCATGTACGAAAAAGATTGTATGGCCTTGTCGGCCTATGTTCACTATATGAGTCGATATTTTGTCTTATATGCCTGTATGTCTTATGTATAAGTTGGTCTCTTACGTTGTATTTTACTTCTCTCACTGCAGCTTTCCAGCTCAGTTATCTACGATGGTATGATACATTATGTTGGTACTCGGTTGAGTAAGGTACCGGGTGCCCGTTGCGGCCCACCAGTTTGGGTCGTGACATTGCGCTTCCGAAAGCTCTCCTCACACTTGTGCGACCAATTGAACGGAGCACCCTTCTAGGTCAATTTGGTCAAGGGTGGAGAAATAGAAGGAAACCCCTCCACAAAGCAACGGTAATACCCCACCAAACCAAGGAAGCTCCTAATTTCTGTAGCTGAGGACGATCTTGGCCAACTCTGCACCGCCTCTATCTTCTTCGGATCAACCTGAACACCCTCACTTGACACCACGTGCCCCATGAAATCTACTGATCCAAGCCAAAACTCACACTTGGAGAACTTTGCATAAATCTTCCCTTCCCTCAATCTCTACAATACCACTCTCAAATGGTGAGCATGCTCCTCCTGGCTACGAGAATATACCAGGATGTCATCAATGAACACAATAACAAAGGAATCCAAATACGACTGGAACACGTTGTTCATCAAATGCATGAACGCTACTGGGGCATTGGTCAGCCCAAAAGACATCACCATAAACTCGTAATGACCATAACGAGTCCTGAAAGTTGTCTTGGGAATATAAGATTCCCGAATCTTCAGCTGATGATACCCGGATCTCAAGTCAATCTTAGAAAACACTCTGGCTCCCTGAAGCTGGTCAAACAAATCATTAATACGAGGCAAAGGATATTTATTCTTGACTGTAACCTTTTTCAACCGCCTGTAGTCAATACACATTCTCATGGAACCATCCTTCTTCTTTACAAACAACACCGGTGCACCCCAAGGTGATACATTAGGCCGAATGAACCCCTTATCTAGGAGTTCCTGAAGCTGTTCTTTTAATTCCTTCAACTCCGCCGGTGCCATACGATACGGTGGAATAGAAATAGGCTGAGTGCCCGACACCAATTCAATAACAAAAATCAATATCCCTGTCAGGCGGCATGCTTGACAGGTCAGCAGGAAACACGTCCGGAAAATCACGGACCATCAGAACAGAATCAATAGTGGGAGTCTCAACACTGACATCCCTCACAAAATCCAAATACGATAAACACCCTTTTTCTACCATACGTTGGGTCTTCAGATATGAAATCGCTCGACTAGGCACATATTCAATAGAACCTCTCCACTTGATTCTCGAAAACCCTGGCATCGCTAAGGTCACGGTCTTAGCGTGACAATAAAGAACGACATGACACAGAGATAAACAATCCATGCCCAATATCACATCAAAATCAACCATGCTAAGAAACAACAGGTCCACTCGGGTCTCCCGACCCCTAATAGATATGACACATGACCGATACACACGGTCCACAATAATAGTATCTCCCACCAGAGTCGACACATGAATATATGTAACTACAGACTCACAGGGCATATCCAAAAAATGAGCAAAGTATGATGAGACATAAGAATACGTGGAACCGGGATCAAATAAGACCGAGTCATCTCGGTGAAAGACTGAGACAATACCTGTAATCACAGCATCTAAGGCTATAGCATCTGGTCTTGCTGTAAGTGCATAAAAATGTGCCCGACCTCCACCTGATCGACCTCCCCCTCTAGGGCGGTCTCTAGCTGTCTGACCCCCACCCCTAGCTGCGTGGGCGGGTTGTAAGTAATTGGAGCTGAAGTCGAGGGCTGACTCCTCTACTGAGATGACCCACTCTGACGACGAGGACACTGTCTACACACATGACCAAACTCTACACACTCAAAACAACTCCCTGGAGCTGGATACGGGGACTGAAAGGAACCCCTGGCACCAAGATAACCACTAGAAGAACCATGCATAGAGGAAACCTGAGCTGATGGTGCTCGAGATGAAATCTGGGCTGGAAGAGCACTGAATGAAGAACGGCCCGGATGAGAACTGTGGGGACCCTGCCTCGAGGATGCACCACTATAAGCTGGGCGAACGGACTAAGGAGGCCGAAATGAGCGGCCTCTGCTCTTTTGAAACTGTCCTCTGGAAGGAGCACCGCTGAAGCTACCATATCCTCGAGGACTCTTGGCCTTTCTCTCATCACGCTCTTGACGGCGAACTGCCTCAATATACCGGGCAATATCCACAACCTTCTCAAAATTGGCACCCGATACCCTCTCTCTACTCAGCAGAATAAGAAGCTGGTAAGTGAGGCCATCAACAAACCTCTTGATCCTCTCCCTATAAGTAGGGACCAACTCTAAAGCATGACGAGTTAACTCTGAGAACCTCATCTCGTATTGCATCACTATCAACTCACCCTGATGCAGCTGCTCAAACTGTCTACGCAGCTCCTCTCTGTGAGACTGGGGAACATACTTCTCTAAAAAGAGAGTGGAAAACTGCTGCCAAGTGAGAGGTGCTTCACCAACAGGCCTACGCCTCTCATAAGACTCCCACCAAGTAAATGCAGCTCCTGAGAACTGGAATGTAGTAAACGAGACCCCACTGGTCTCTAGTATCCCTGTAGTGCGAAGAATCCTCTAACACTTGTCTAAGAAACCCTGGGCATCCTCGCCCTTACCACCACTGAATGTCGGAGGCCGAAGTATACCAAATCTATTCAACCTACGCTACTCGTCATCTGGCATGACTGGAATCACATAATCCTCGACAGGTGCAACCAGCTGGGCTGGAGATACCCCTGATGTATGAATCCCCTAAACGACCTGCTCAGGTGTCGGGGCAGCTAGACTCTGAGTGCCTCCCCCGACTTGAGAAGTAGCGGTAGTATTAGAAACAACGATTGCCTGTGCAATATTGGTTCACACCGTCAAAATCTGAGCCAGGGTCTCCTAAAGACCCCGAATCGCAATAGGCACTGCCGGTGCCCGAGCCTATCCCGCTGGAACATCTACAACGGGGACCTGATCCTGAACAATAGTTGGGTCTACGGGTACTGCCCTGGATGCTGCGCGGGCTGTACCCCTACCTCTACCACGACCTCGACCTCTCGGTGGTCTAGCTGGTGTCTGGTCTCCCTGATCAGTAGCGCGCATCCTCACCATCTGTGAGAGAATGAGACAACAGAAGTTTAGTTTTCAGAATCAACAGATTTGCACGACAGAATTCAAGAATGTGAGATTTTTCCTAAGGGTTCTGTAGCCTCTTAAAGATAAGTACAAACGTCTCTGTACCAATCCGCAAAACTCTACTAAACCTGCTCATGATCGATGTGTCCTATGTAACCTAGGCTCTGATACCAACTTGTCACGACCCTAAACCTAAGCCGGCCGTGATGGCTCTTATCATGATAATAGGCTAGCCAATCTACCACGAAATAACATAAAGACTCTTCATTAAATTCAAAACTATTCGATATTTCATAAATTTCCGGGATTTAACATTTGCAAAACCACAAAAATAGATAAAGCGTTTAAAACACCGCCCAAAACCTGGAGTCAACCTTCATGAGCATCTATGAAACAATACATTGTACTACTATTTCCTTAATAAAACCAATTCTAGGAAATGATATCAAATAACATGATAAGAAGGGAAAGAGGGCATGCTGCGGACGCTAATCAGCTACCTCAAAATCCCGAACGAAGCTCCAAGAGAATTTTGAAAACAGCTAGCGCTCAGACCCGGCACCTGAATCTGCACACAAGGTGCAGGGAGTAATGTGAGTACGCCAACCCAGTAGTAATGAAAGTAAATAATGTCTAAGGCTACGAAAACACGTAAAAACATACATCAATGCACAGTAAATGAAGTCCTTCTACCAGAAAACACAGATACAATATCGTGTAACATCTACAAATCGCTTTCGGTAAAATATCCTTTGAAAATGTACCCTTTTCACAATTTCCATAAAAATCAAAGTGGTTTAGTATATAAAAAAACAGAGTTCATAAACAATCTTGCAGATGAAAACGTGTATCAAAATCTACCCCTCGGGCGTATCATCACTCAGCATCAATCACTCAGCATGCCTCACTATCACTCAGTATCACCCCCTTGGGATACCTCACAGTCACTCGTACCTCCCAAATCACTTGTCACTCGGCACTCGGCACTCGCACTCAGTACGTACCTGCGCTCACTGGGTGTGTGCAGACTCCGGAGGGGCTCCTACAGCCCAAGCGCTAATATCAATCCATCTTGTGGCATAATCACTCAGGCTCTGAGCCTCTCTCATATCATAAGATAGTGTAACATGTTGCGGCACGCAACCCGATCCCATAATATCCTCACAACATAGTACATCGGACTCACTCAATCAGAAATCTCTCAAAAAGACACTCGGGCTATCAATAAAACGGGGTACTCGACTCAAAATATCATTTTATATCACAAAATAGTGTAAATAAAACTGAGTTTCGAAATCAGTTAAACAAGATATGACTGAGTGTAAATCATAAGTCAACACTGTGAGGAACATCAGTAAACAACACCCAAGGGACCTAAACAGGTCGGCACAAGGCCCCAAACATGCCGTACAACCCAAAATATAATAATAGTCTTAAAACATGAAATATCATATGAATTAGAATCAAGTACGCAACTTAATAGTTGCCACGGGACGGACCAAGTCACAATCCCCCAGCAGTGCGCGCCACACACTCATCATCTAGCATGTGCGCCACTCCAAAATAGTGAAAAAATATGAAGTCCGGGGTTTCATACACTCAGGACAAGATTTACAGTCATTACTTACCTCAAACCGGCCCGAATACTAATCCGCGATGCTCTTGCCTCTTGAATCGGCCCCCAATTGATCCAAATCTAACCAAAAACAGATTAACATCATCAATATAGGCTAGAGAGACGAAACCCAGTCAGAAATTATCAAAATTAAGCACAAATCCCGAAATTGGCCAAACCTGACCCCCGGGCCCACGTCTCAAAATTCAATAAAAATCACATCACAAGAATACTCATCTTTCCCCGAGTATATACGTATAAAATACATCAAAATCCAACCACTAATGACCCCTCAATTCCTCAATTTCAAGTATCCAATTCCCAATTCCCAAGCCCTAAATCCCCAATTTTAGGCATTAATTTCCATATATTTCACCTCTAATCGATCAAATAACACCATGGAAACGAGTTTTAGGTCCAAAAATCTTACCTCCACGAAGTTCCCTTGATTTCCCTCTTCAAACCGCTCCCAAAGGTCTCAACCCTTATGAAAACTTGGATGAAATAATCCAAAATTTGCGAAGGTTGGTATTTATACTTTCTGTCCAGTGAAACCGCACCTGCGGTCTTTCATCCGCACTTGTGGACCCAGGTGCACTTCTGCGGAATTCCACTTAAAGTCCCAATCTCGCATCTGCGATCAATGAAACCGCACCTCCGACCAAAGGTTTTGCATCTGCGGAAAAAGCTCAGCTCTTCAGAATCCGCATATGCGGCTCCCAAACCGCACAAGAGACCTCGCACCTGCAAATCCTCTTTCCGCAGGTGCTGAAAACCAGAAGACTTTACACCAACAACTCCAAAATGCCAAAAACCATGCCGACAACCATCCG
This sequence comes from Nicotiana undulata, assembly GCA_005239495.1. Lineage (NCBI taxonomy): Eukaryota > Viridiplantae > Streptophyta > Magnoliopsida > Solanales > Solanaceae > Nicotiana > Nicotiana undulata. The sequence continues at coordinate 6,112 of ML278100.1, forward strand.
AACTCATCCCGAGGCCCTCGGGACCTCAAACAAAAGTACCAACAAGTCATAAATGATCACCAAGACTTAGTCGAACCCTCAGAACACCCAAAATAACATCGAAACATCAACTCAACCCATGATTCAAGCCTAAGGATTCTCAAACTTCTGAAACTCACCAACAATGCCGAAACTATTCAAACCTCGTCTGAATGACCTGAAATTTGCACACACATCCAAAATGATACTACGAACTTGTTCCAACTTCTGGAATTCAATTTCGACCCCGATAGCTAATTTTCCAATGCCGACCGGAAATCGCCAAAAATGCAATTTCGCCAATTCAAGCCCAATTCTACTCCGGACATCAAAACCACCTTCTGAACGCACCACTCAGTCCCAAATCATCTAACGAAGCTATCCGAGCCGTAAAATCCACATTCCAAGGTCATTTACCCAATGGTCTGCTTCCGGTTGACGTTTCTAACTATAAGGTCAACTTAAGAAGCTAAGTGTCTCATTTCAAACCATGACCACTCCGAACCCGAACCAACTGACCCAACACAACATAAATAGGTTAAGTAACACATGATAAAGCAGAAACAGGGAAAACATGGCTAATTCTCACGTAACGACCGACCGAGTTGTTACAATTTATTAAAAGATTTCACAATATTTATGTCTCAGCAATAGTAAATATAAAGTTGTACTATTCATAAACTTCATCAATTATCATCTTACAATGAAACCAACCAGAATGTATCGTAAAACATTATCAACTAGCTCAATCTTTTATGTACCACAATGAAGCCAAGGGAACAACTAACACTTCCAAAATACTTGAAACAATACTTAACAACAAGTTGACGAAAACAAGTAGACATGGAGGCATCAAAAATCAGGAAAGAAAACAAGACAGGAATATAATGAATTGTAAACGGGGATAGGATCATGTTTAAAAAATAATTTGGTGGTGCATAGATACTCGTCACCTCACCTATACACCACACACATTCAATTTCACATAGCATTTAAGCTGGGGCCTATTCCCTCAAATCAAGGTTAAACCAAATACTTACCTCGATTTCACAAGCAATACACTCCTCAAACATAGCTTTTCCTTTAAAATTTGCCTCTAACCCGGTCGAATTTAATCACAATTGGTTCAATATCATTAATCATTGCTAAAGGTATTAACTTTAGTGAAAAACTATGGTTTTCCTATGTTTTCTTATAAAAATACAAAAATCGACCCTGTGCCCGCTTGGTCTAAACTCGAGGTTCGGACCAAAACCCGTTTACCCATTCTCCCCCGAGCCTAGATATACAATTGGTTTTGGAATCCGATTGCAATTTGAGGTCTAAATTCTCAAATTTTAAAATTCCTAAGTGCTACCCAAAAATACCAAATTTTACCATAAAAACTCTAGATTCTAGGTTGAAATCTTGTTAAAAGGTATTAAGGATTGAAGGTAATTAGTTAGAGATCACTTACCAAAGATTTGGAGAAGTTTGGATCTTTGGAAAATCGCCTATGGAGGTTTAGGGTTTGAGAGAATTGAAAAATAAGTGAAAATAACGTCTAAAATCTCACTTAACAGGCTGCAGTTATCACAATTGCGATCAGGGGTTCGCATTTGCGAACCCATTGGAAATCCTGCAGCCTTCGCATTTGCGACATATGGAGGCCTTCACAATTTTGGCCGGTGGGTTGCATTTGCGAGATTGTCCTTCCAAGGCCTTCTTCGAATTTGCGACAAAATCATCGCATTTCTCAGGCCTGCAGACTTCGCAATTGCGAAGCCTAATCTCGCAATTGCGAGATCAGAGGCCTGGTGACAGACACCAGATGCACAGCTGAGATTTTCTTAGTCTAAACACTCTGTAGCCTACCCAAAACTCACCCGAGCACTCGGGGCTCCAAACCAAACATGCATGCAAGTCTAAAAACATAATACGTACTTGCTCGTGCGATCAAATCACCAAAATAACATCCAAATCTATGAATTTAACCTCTAAACTCATGTTTTCTCAAGAACACTTCAAATTTTACTATTTCACAACCGGACGTCCGAATCACGTCAAATCAATTCTATTCTTACCAAAATATCATAACAAACATGTAGCGAGCTCCAGAACCAAAATACGGGCCCGATACCAATGAGTTCAAACATTAATTCATTTCTTTATTTCCTGTAAAAACCAGCACAACATTTTTCTTCAAAAATTAGTTTCTAATTCTAGGGGCATCGGAATTCAATTACGGGCATACGCCCAAGTCCTATATTTTATTGCAGACCTCTCGGGATTGTCGGAACACGGATCCGGGTCTGTTTGCTTAAAATGTTGACCAAAGTCAACTAAAACCAAATTTTAACTCTAAAACTTATTATTTCTCATATTTCCACATAAAACATTTCCGGTTTCACGCTCGGACTGCGCATGCAAATCGAGGTAATTAAAATTAGTCTTTTAAGGCTAATGATCCTTGAATGGAGTCTTAATTCATTAGATTACCCTTTGGGTCATCACGGGCTCTTATGAAAAATAGAATTTGGTCTCCTATACCATCTACTTCTGCTCAGAATATCATATGTTGTAAATGGGTGTTTTGCATTAAACACAAACCTGATGGTTCCATTGAACGCTACAAGGCTCGTCTTGTAGCTAAAGGTTTTTACCAACGCCCAAGAATTGACTTTCATGCTACTTTCAATCCGGTAGTTAAACATACTACTATTAGACTTATTCTTTCTCTAGTTGTGACTTCCAGATGGCCTCTGCACCAACTCGACGTGAAAAATGCTTTTTTGCAAGGAACTAAAGAGGAAACTATGTTCATGCAACAACCACAAGGATTTGTTGATCCTCTGCATCAAAAACATGTATGTCGCATTCACAAGCAAATTTATGGACTTCTCCAACCTCCTCATGCCCAGTATAATGCTCTTATGCAGTTCCTCATTTCATATGTTTTCAAGAGGGCGTACTCTGACACTTCTCAGTTCATTTATCAATCTTCTAATGTTATGGTCTTTGTGTTAATTTACGTCGACGACATCATTGTCACCGGTTCTTCAAAAGATCACATCACTCAATTGTGAATTCACTTGGAAGCAGATTCTCTCTCAAGGACCTTGGGCATCTCCACTTCCAGTCTTTATGTTTAATATCAGTAAAACATGAATATCATCCCTTATTGCTCCTTGTTGCGGCGCGCAACCCGCTCTCACTTGTCCACCCTTATTGCTCCTCCATATATATATATATATCACCCTTATTTCTCCTGTTGCGGCGTGCAACCCGCTCCCACCATACAATCACATCTCTTTATTTATTAAAAGATTTCACAATTTAGGTGTAAGCCTTTCACAATATTTATGTCTCAGCAATTGTAACAGAAAGTTGTACTATTCATAAACTTCATCAAATATCATCTCACAATGAAACCAACCGGAATGTATCGTAAAACATTATCAACCAGCTCAATCTTTTATGTACCATAATGAAGCCAAGGGAACAACTAACACTTCCAAAATAATTTCAACAATACTTAACAACAAGTTGACGAAAACAAGTAGACACGGAGGCATAAAAAATCAGGAAAATAAACAAGACAGGAATATAATAAATTGTAAACTGGATAGGATCATGTTTAACAGATAATTTGGTGGTGCATAGATACTCGTCACCTCACCTATAGACCACACACATGCAATTTCATATAGCATTTAAGTTGGGGATTCCTATTCCCTCAAGTCAAGGTTAAACCAAACACTTACCTTTATTTCACAAGCAATTCACTGCTCAAGAACAACTTTTCTCTTTAGAATTTGCCTCTAAGCCGCTCGAATCTAATCATAATTGGTTCAATATCATTAATCATTGCTAAAGGTATTATCTTTAATGAAAAACTATGGTTTTCCTATATTTTCTTATCAAAATACAAAAAATCGACCCTGGGCCCGCTTGGTCTAAACTCGAGGTTCGGACCAAAACCCGTTTAACCATTCTCCCCCGATCCCAGATATACAATTGGTTTTGTAGTCCGGCCTCAATTCGAGGTCTACATTCCCAAATTCTGAAATCCCTAAGTTCTACCAAAAAATCCCAAATTTTATCATGCAAAACTCTAGATTCTAGGTTGAAATCTCGTTAAAAGGTGTTAAGTATTGAAGGTAATTAGTTAGAGATCACTTACCAATGATTTGGAGAAGTTTGGGTCTTTGGAAAATCGCCTATGGAGGTTTAGGGTTTGATAGAATATAAAAATGGGTTAAAATCCCGTCTAAAATCTCACTTAACAAGCTCCAGTTATCGCAATTGCAATCAGGTTATTGCAACTGCGAACCCTTTGGAAATCCTGCTGCCTTCGCATTTGCGACAAAAATGTCGCATTTGCGACATATGGAGGCCTTCGCAATTTCGGTCGGTGGGTCGCATTTGCGAGGTTGGCCTTCCTTGTTGTGTTGACCCAAAAGGTCATCTTATGTAAATTTAATTATGACTGTGTTCCGAGGCCCCGAAAGCCTTCGTCAATCTCACCTCGATGTGCGTGCGCAACGCGGGTGCGTTGCCGGGAAGCCTTTATGTGGAAACCTGATAAAGAGTTAAATTTATGATAATTAATTGAATAAAGTTGACTTTGGTCAACATTTTTGGTAAACGGACCAGCATCCAGGTCCGTAGGAAAATATGGGACTTGGGCTTATGCCCGGAATCAAATTCCGAGGATCCAAGACCGAGAAATGAATTTTTAAAGAAAATTATTTTCTGAAAATAATAAAGGCTTATGAAAATGAACCTTGATGTGAAACATGTGCTGTCGGGCCCGTACTATGGGTCTGGAGCCCGAAACAGGTTCAATATGTGTTATTTAAGTTATCTGTGAAATTTGGTAAGAAACAGACTTGATTTGACGGGTTTCAGATCAAAATGGGAAATTTGGAGTTAGTGAAGTTTTGAGGATTTTCATAGAACTTGAAATTTGGTTTGGAATGTGATTTTATGCTACCGAGGTCCGAATACAATTCCGAGACCGGGAATAGTTCTGTTACGTCATTTATGACTTGTCTGCAAAATTTGAAGTCATTCCGAGTAGTATAGACCCGTTCGGCGCAATGAAGTGAATTCTAGAATTTCTTAAGTTCTTAAGTTGATTCAATTTGGTTTTGGGGTTGAATTTTGAGTTTCGTCGTTGTTTTTCATGTTCCGAAAGTTCGAGCGAGTCTGCATCATGAATACAAACTTGTTGGTGTCTTTGAACGGGGTCCCGAGGGGCTCGGGTGAGTTTCGAACCCCTCGGTGTTAATTCCAAAACACCAGAATTTTTCTGTCTGGTTTTCTTCAGTGCATTTGCAGGCAATCAGCTGCGATCGCACAAGAGGGTGGACCTGGGGTGGAAGAATGACCTGTGCGATCGCACAGGTCTATCTGCGATCGCACAGGGTATGCCTTGACTGGGCCCTTTTTGTTCTCCGCGATCGCAGCCCCCACCACCGCGATCGCACAAAGCTGCCTACCCCCCCTCCCTGCTGCTACTCACTGCGATCGCCAGCCTTCAGCTGCGATTGCACTTTGCTTCTGGAAGGCCCTTGTCAATTGCACTGTTCGAACGCACTGGACCAGCTGCGATCGCATAGTACAAGCAGCTGGGGAGTGTATTTTAATACAGGACCTAGCCCTTTTTTCCTCCATTTTCATCTTCCTCCCCAAGTTTTAGAGAGCTCTTCAAGGGGCCTTCCTCCATTATTATCAAGGTAAGTAAATTCTATAGTTTCATGGTTATAACATCAATTTTTAATGAAATTCTCTTCTAAATTATCCCAAAAATTCATGGAAATTGATAGAAATTTAGGGATTTTGGGAAGTTATGAATTATCCATTTTGCCGTGAATTCTAGTAAGAACTTGCATAATTATGATCCTTAGACTCCGGGTAATTGATTCCTTCAAGAATTTTCGAAATCCGAACGTGTGGGCCCGGGGTCGAAATTCCAAAAACTGTCAAGAATGCTTAATTTTAGAATTTCTTGTTCATTCTCCTTCTTGGAACTGAAATTGATTCAATTATACCATGTTTGGCTAGTTACGAGCCGTCGAGAGTAGATTTCAGAGATTCGGGCGCATCCTTGATCCGAGGGGTGATATCGTCACGAGGTGAGTCTCCTTTCTAACCTTGTAAGAGGGAATTGTCCCCATAGGTGTTCTATGTGTTGTATGCTTGTGTTTGGGGGCTACGTGCGTACCACGTGACGAGAGTCCGTACGTAGCGACTACTATTGTCACGTCCGGGTAGCTTAGGACCCCAACATGCCATGTATTCTGCCTTAAATGAACTATATGCTTAGATTGCGGTGAAATGAACTTTACATTATGTGTGCGCATGTTGTCACTTCGTAATTTACATCCGCGAGCGATATGTAATTTCCCTCACTCTTATGGGAGCAGGCCATACGCCACGACGGATTTATAGTGCACTCTTGGTACGGGCCGATCGATCCCCAGCAAGGCACCGGGATTTAATTAAGAATGCACTTTTGGTACGGGCCAATCGATCCCCGGCAGTGCATGGACGAAGTTACACTATGATATGATATGATTACATTGATAGACGCACTCTTGGTACGGGCCGGTCAATCCCCGGCAGTGCATAACTATTTCTTCCTCATGACTCTGACCGGTTGTCTTACTCCTGTGTGCGCATGTCTGTTTGGTACCGTTTTCCTGATTTGTGATTTGACAGATGTTTGGGAAGAGGGACAGGTAAGTTGTTATTGCTTTCAATATTTATTTGGAAACTTTGTATTCTCTTTGCAACTGTGGTGCACTGTTTACATGTCTATTGCTTTCGTTATATCCTGTTTATACTATCGCTGTTGGACCTTAGTGAGTATCGAGTCGACCTCTCGTCACTACTTCTTCGAGATTAGACGGGATACTCACTGGGTACATATTTATTTATGTACTCATGCTGCACTTTCTACTCTTCTGTACTTGACTGTACAGGTCCGGAGGCTGGTATCCCTGATTATCAGGCCGGTGCTAGGTATTGATCGCGTGACTATACTTCACGGTGAGCTGCTCTTCCTGGCGACTTCCTGGCAGCACCCTGGAGTTTCTTTTGTCATATTCTCTGTCTATTTCATTCAGACTGAGGCTCTGTATATATTTTAGACATCGTATAATCAGTAGTTGCCCGTGACACTAGTTCCTGGCACACACGTAGTTTGTATTTTGGGTTTGGGCTGTGTATCTATATATGTGCTTCGGTTTGGCCCTCTGCCTTTATATTTTCATGATTTCTAATGTCGTATCATGCTAGCATTATGTTGATTGTTTAAAATTTGTAATTTCCGACATGTTTAGATCAGACGGGCAATGGGATAACACATAGTGTCCTCTATATTGGCTTGCCTAACCCCGTTGTTGGGCGCCATTGCGACCTGAATTAGGATTTGGGTCGTGACAATGTGGTATCAGAGCTTTAGGTTCACGTAGTCTCACGAGTCACGGGCAAACCTAGTAGAGTCTTGCGGATTGGTACGGAGACGTCTCTACTTATCTTCAGGAGGCTATAGGGTGTTAAGAAACTCCTCCTTGTTTAGATCGTATCGTGAAATCTATGATATACTCAAATTGATCTTCTACTCTCTCACAGATGGTGAGGACACGTGCTTATCATGTTCCTGATCTAGGGGAGGCCGCTACCCCTGCCGCTCGAGGCCGTGGTAGGGGCAGGGGTAGGGCTCCTGTTCGAGGTAGGGGACGAGGGCGTCCCAGAGCTGTACCAGTTGCACCGCTTGAGGATCCTATTATCGAGGAGCAGGATGAGTTGCCTCCAGTTTCTCCTGCTCCAGCGGATTTTATGACGACGCCAGGCTTCCAGGAGGTCATGGGCCGCATGTTGAGATTTATGGACACTATGTCCCAGGCAGGCGTACTTTCAGCAGACCCTGCTACTTCCCAGGAGGGAGGGGGAGTTCAGACCCCTACCGCTTAGGCCACCGGACAGGAAGCAGCACATCACACTCTGGGTACACCGCCCGTGGGTGGAGTTCAGCCTATCGTAGCACAGCTAGATCCCAAGCCAGCTGCAGAGGGTGATCAACAGAAGATGCTTGATAGGTGGACTCGACTTCGCCCTCTAGTCTTGGGGGGGTGAGGGGGGCGAGGATGCCCAGGACTTCATAGACAGGTGCAGGGACAGACTGCACAACATGAGGATACTAGAGTCACATGGGGTGGACTTCACCACATTTCAGCTTGAGGGCAGAGCTCGCCGCTGGTGGCAGTCATATGTTCTTAGCAGGCCAGCGGATTCTCCTTCTTTCACTTGGAGTCAGTTCACTCAGCTATTCTTGGACAGATACATTCCACCGTCCGAGAGAGAGGAGCTTCGGGGTCAGTTTGAGAGGTTAGAGCAGGGGCAGATGTCTGTGACGGATTACGAGGCGAGGTTTTCAGAGTTATCTCGCCATGCTCTTATGATATTTCCCACTGATGCAGAGAGGGTGCGGCGATTCGTGGCAGGTTTACATCCGGGTATCAGGACCTCCATGGCCAGAGAGGTAGAGATGGGTACCCCATACCAGCTTGTAGTCGAGATAGCTCGACCAATTGAGGGTTACCGTACGAGGAGCAGGGAGCAGGGTCAGCCAGGTCAGCAGGACAAGAGGGCCAGGTTTACAGGTGACTTCAGGGGTGCTCCATCTAGGGGCAAACGTCAGTTCGGAGGTGGCCAGTTAAATAGGCCTTCATATTTAGCACCTCCACTACCTCCGGGTATTTTAGCGAGGCCTCAGTTTAGTGCCATGCCATAGCGCTCTTACCATCCACCAGCCATCCAGGGTGCACCCAGCGGTTACTCCAGCCGTCAGAGATCCTCCGGTTCCTATTTTAGTGCCTTGTCAGATGATTCTTACCGCCCTCCAGCTATTCAGGGTTCTTCTTCGGGACATCAGACTATGGCATCTAGAGGTTGTTTCGAGTGTGGGGCGCTGGACCATATGATCAGGCAGTGTCCCACGTATTGGGGCAAGGCCGTGAAGCAGAGTTACCAGCCTATGATTTCAGCACCAGCAGTTCGACCACCTAGGGGTGAGGGTCAGGTTGGCAGGGGCCGTCCTAGAGGGGGAGGCTAGTCAGGAGGGGGTCATTCAGCTCCAGCTCGCCCTGGGGGAGCTCAGTCTTCAGGTTCTGCAGCCAGATTATATGCTATTCCGGCCAGATAAGACGCCGTGATTACAGGTATTATTTCAGTCTGTGGTAGGAAGGCTTCAGTGTTATTTGATCTAGGGTCTATGTATTCATATATCTCAGCATTGTTTGCTCATTTTCTGGATGTTCCTCGTGAGTCCTTGGGTTCTCCCTTGTATGTGTCCACTCATATGGTCGATTCTGTGGTAGTAGACCGGGTCTAACGATCTTGTGTGATTGCTTTCTGTTGGCTTGACACCAGAGCCGACCTGTTATTGCTTGATATGGTTGATTTCGAGGTGATTTTGGGCATGGATTGGCTATCTCCTTATCATGCTGTGTTGGATTGCCATGCTAAGACAGTTACATTAGCCATGCCTGAGTCGCCGAGGTTAGAATGGAGGGGTTCTTCAGTTAGTGCATTCAGCCGGGTCATTTTCTATATGAAGGCTCGACACATGGTTGGGAAGGGTTGCTTAGCTTATCTTGCTTTTGTGCGAGACACCACCTCCGAGTCTCCTACCATTGATTAAGTGCCTGTTTTTCGAGAGTTTCCGGATGTGTTCCCTTCAGATCTTCCAGGCATGCCTCCAGATCGAGATATAGACTTCTACATTGATTTGGCTCAAGATACTCAACCTATTTCTATTTCCCCTTATCATATGGCTCCTAAGGAGCTAAAGGAGTTGAAGGAGCAGCTTGAGGAGTTGTTAGCCAAGGGGTTCATCAGGCCGAGTGTGTCGTCGTGGGGTGCTCCAGTCTTATTTGTGAAGAAGAAGGATGGATCTATGCGGATGTGCATTGACTATCGTCAGCTAAATAAAGTGACCATCAAGAATAAGTATCCTCTGCCGCGTATTGATGATTTGTTTGACCAGTTGTAGGGTGCTCGTGTGTTTTCTAAGATTGATCTGAGATCGGGTTATCACCAGTTGAAGATTCGGGCTTCTGATGTTCCGAAGACGACATTTCGCACCAAATATGGCCATTATGAGTTCTTAGTGATGTCCTTTGGCTTGACCAATGCCCCAACAACATTGATGGACTTGATGAATATGGTGTTCAAGCCGTTTATCGACTCCTTCGTTATTGTTTTCATTGACGATATACTGATCTACTCACGGAGCCTTGGTGAGCACGAGCAACATTTGAGAGTTGTGCTTCAGACCTTGCGAGAGCAGAAGCTATATGCTAAGTTCTCCAAGTGCGAGTTCTGGTTAAAGTCTGTGGCATTTCTGTGACATGTGGTTTCCGGAGAGGGTATCAAGGTTGATCCACAGAAGATTGAGGCAGTTCAGAGGTTGTCGAGTCCTACTTCAGCTTCAGAGATCAGGAGTATTCTAGGTTTAGCAGGCTATTACCGTCGATTCATGTATGGATTCTCCTCAATTGCAGCTCCACTGACTAGGTTAACTCAGAAGAATGCCCCGTTTCGATGGTCAAACGATTGCGAGGCGAGCTTTTAGAAGCTCAAGGCAGCATTGACTTCAGCACCAGTTCTATCATTGCCTTTCGAGTCAGGGATGTATACTGTATATTGCGATGCTTCACGCGTCAGGTTGGGATGTGTGTTGATGCATGATGGCAGGGTTATTGCTTATGCTTCACAGCAGCTGAAGGTTCATGAGAAGAATTATCTTGTACACGACTTGGAGTTGGCGGAGATTGTTCATACGTTAAAAATATGGCGGCATTACTTGTATGGTGCATCTTTTGAGGTCTACACTGATCACCGCAGTTTGCAGTACTTGCTTAAGCAGAGGGACCTTAATTTGAGGCAGCGGAGGTGGCTTGAGTTGTTAAAGGACTATGATCTTACTATTTTGTACCACCCGGGCAAGGCGAATGTAGTAGCGGATGCTTTGAGTAGGAGAGCAGCGAGTATGGGTAGTTTGGCGTACATTACAGCTGATGAGAGACCTTTAGCCTTGGACATTCAGTCCTTGGCCAATCTCTTGGTGAGATTGGATCTTTCAGAGCCTCGTCGAGTTTTAGCTCATGTGGTTGCTCAGTCTTCATTATTGGGTGAGATTAAGGCTCGGTAGTTTGATGATCCACGTCTGGCAGAGCTTCGGGATACGATGGTCCAGGGTAGAGCCAAGGAGGCTACCTTAGGCGAGGATGGTGTTCTGAGACTCCAGGGCCGATTGTGTGTTCCTTATGTTGATGGCCTGAGGGAGAGGATTCTAGCGGAGGCACACAGTTCTCGGTATTCTATTCATCCAGGAGCGACGAATATGTATCGTGATTTGAAGCAGCATTACTGGTGGAGGCGGATGAAGAAGGACCTTGTTCAGTATGTGGCCAGGTGTCTTAATTGTCAGCGGGTTAAGTACGAGCACCATAGGCCAGGAGGCTTGTCAGCAGATGCCCATTCCTCAGTGGAAATGGGAGCGCATCACCATGGACTTCGTGATTGGGTTGCCTTGGACTTTGTGGAAGGTTGACGCGGTTTGGGTCATTGTGGATAGATTGACCAAATCGGCGCATTTCATTCATGTGGCTACTACTTATACGATAGAGAGGCTGGCTCAGATTTACATTCGAGAGATTGTCCGATTGCATGGTGTGCCGGTGTCTATTATATCAGATCGAGGTCCTCAGTTCAGTTCGCTCTTCTGGACAGGTTTGCACAGCGAGATGGGTACTCAGATAGACCTCAGTTCAGCATTTCACCCTCATACTGATGGCCAGTCGGAGCGTACAGTTCAGATTTTGGAGGATATTCTCAAGGCTTGTGTGATTGATTTTGGAGGTCAGTGGGACCAGTTCTTGCCTTTGGCAGTGTTTGCGTACAATAACAGTTACTAGTCCAGCATCGAGATGGCTTCATTCGAGGCTTTATATGGCTGGCGATGTCATTCTCCTATCAGGTGGTTTGAGCCTGGTGAGGCCAAGCTATATGGCACAGATCTGGTGAGAGATGCTTTAGAGAGGGTGAAGATTATTCAGGAGAGGCTCCGCACAACAGAGTCCAGACAGAAGAGTTACGCAGACCAGCGGGCACGTGATGTAGCATTCATGGAGGGAGATAAGGTTATGTTGAAGGTTTCGCCGATGAAGGGCATTATGAGATTTGGCAAGAAAGGCAAGTTGAGTCTTAGGTTTATAGGCCCTTTCGAGGTGTTGAGGCGGATCAGAGAGGTTTCTTATGAGCTTGCTTTTCCTCCAGCCTTATCAGGAGTTCATCCAGTTTTTCACGTATCCATGCTTCAAAGGTATCACGCCGACTTCTCGCATGTGGTTGATTATAGCACTATTCAGTTAGATGAGAAGTTGGGCTTCGAGGAGGAGCCAGTTGCTATTATTGATAGGCAGGACCGCCAGTTGAGGTCTAAGAGAGTTTCTGCCGTAAAGGTCCAGTGGAGGGGGCAACTAGTCAATGAGGCAACTTGGGAGTCCGAGGAGGACATGCAGAGCAAGTAACCATAACTATTCAGCACTTCAGGTACGATTCTACATCTGTTCGAGGACGAACGTTTGTTTTAGAGGGGGAGATTGTGATGACCCAAAAGGTTATCTTATGTAAATTTAATTATGACTGTGTTCCGAGGCCCCGAAAGCCTTCGTCAATCTCACCTCGATGTGCGTGCGCAGCGCGGGCGCGTAACCGGGAAGCCTCTATGTGAAAGCTTGATAAAGAGTTAAATTTAAGATAATTAATTGAATAAAATTGACTTTGGTCAACATTTTTGGTAAACGGACCCGGATCCATGATCTGACGGTCCCGGAAGGTCTGTAGGAAAATATGGGATTTGGGCTTATGCCTGGAATCAAATTCCGAGGACCCACGTCTGAGAAACAAATTTTTAAAGAAAATTGTTTTCTAAAAATAATAAAGGCTTATGAAAATGAACCTTGATGTGAAACCTGTGCTGCCGGGCCCGTACTATGGGTCTGAAGCACGAAATAGATTCAATATGTGTTATTAAGTTATCTGTTAAATTTGGTAAGAAACTGACTTGATTTGATGGGTTTCAGATCAAAATGGGAAATTTGGAGTTAGTGAAGTTTTGAGGATTTTCATAGAACTTGAAATTTGGTTTGGAATGTGATTTTATGCCACCAAGGTCCGAATGCAATTCCGAGACCGGGAATAGTTCTGTTACGTCATTTATGACTTGTCTGCAAAATTTGAAGCTGCCTACCCCCCTGCTGCTACTCACTGCGATCTCCAGCCTTCAGTTGCGATCGCACTTTGCTTCTGGAGGGCCTTGGGCAATTGCCCTGTGCGAACGCACTAGCCCAGCTGCGATCGCATAGTACAAGCAGCTGGGCAGTGTATTTTAATACGGGACCTAGCCCATTTTTCCTCCATTTTCATCTTCCTCCCAAGTTTTAGAGAGCTCTTCAAGGGGCCTTCCTCCATTATTATCAAGGTAGTAAATTCCATAGTTTCATGGTTATAACATCAATTCCTAATGAAATTCTCTTCTAAATTATCCCAAAAATTCATGGAAATTGATAGACATTTAGGGATTTTGGGAAGTTATGAATTATCCATTTTCCCGTGAATTCTAGCAAGAACTTGCATAATTATGATCCTTAGACTCCGGGTAATTGATTCCTTCAAGAATCTTCAAAATCAGAACGTGTGGGCCCAGGGTCGAAATTCTAAAAACTGTCAAGAATGCTTAATTTTGGGATTTCTTGTTAATTCTCCTTCTTGGAACTGAAATTGATTCAATTATACCATGTTTGGCTAGTTATGAGCCGTCAAGAGTAGATTTCAAAGATTCGGGCGCATCCTTGATCCGAGGGTGATATCGTCACGAGGTGTGTCTCCTTTCTAACCTTGTAAGAGGGAAGTGTCCCCATAGGTGTTCTATGTGTTGTATGCTTGTGTTTGGGGGCTACGTGCGTACCACGTGACGAGAGTCCTTACGTATCGACTACTATTGTCACGTCCGGGTAGCTTAGGACCCCAGCATGCCATGTATTCTGCCTTAAATGGACTATATGCTTAGATTCATGATTTTATATATGTTACTGTTTCCCTGAGCTTTCATTTACTTAAATAATTGGAAAGGATTGTGGTGAAATGAACTTTACATTTTGTGTGCGCATGTTGTCGCTTCGTAATTTACATCCCGTGAGCGATATGTAATTTCCATCACTCTTATGGGAGTGGGTCGTACACCACGACGGATTTATAGTGCACTCTTGGTATGGGCCGATCGATGCCCAGCAGTGCACCGAGATTTAATTAAGAATGCACTTTTGGTACGGGCCGGTCGATCCCTAGCAGTGCATGGACGAAGTTACATTATGATATGATATGATTACATTGATAGACGCACTCTTGGTACGGGCCGGTCGATACCCGGCAGTGCGTAGGCAGGATTATTGTTAAGCATGCACTCTTGGTACGGGTCGGTCGATCCCCGGCAGTGCATAGCTATTTCTTCCTCATGATTCCAACCGGTTGTCTTACTCCTGTGTGCGCATGTCTGTTTGGTACCGTTTTCCTGATTTGTGATTTGACAGATGTTTGGGAAGAGGGACAGGTAAGTTGTTATTGCTTTCAATATTTATTTGGAAACTTTGTATTCTCTTTGCAACTGTGGTGCACTGTTTACATGTCTACTACTTTCCTTATATCCTGTTTATACTATCACTTTTGGACCTTAGTGAGTATCGAGTCGACCTCTCGTCACTACTTCTTCGAGATTAGACGGGATACTCACTGGGTACATATTTATTTATGTACTCATGCTGCACTTTCTACTCTTTTGTACTTGACTATATAGGTCCGGAGGCTGGTATACCTGATTATCAGGCCGGTGCTAGGTATTGATCGCGTGACTATACTTCACGGTGAGCTGCTCTTCCTGGCGACTTCCTGGCAGCACCCTGGAGTTTCTTTTGTCATATTCTCTGTCTATTTCATTCAGACTGAGGCTCTGTATATATTTTAGACATCGTATATTCAGTAGTTGCCCGTGACACTAGTTCCTGGCACACACGTAGTTTGTATTTTGGGTTTGGGCTGTGTATCTATATATGTGCTTCAGTTTGGCCCTCTGCCTTTATATTTTCATGATTTCTAATGTCGTATCATGCTAGAGTTATGTTGATTGTTTAAAATTTGTAATTTCCGACATGTTTAGATCAGACGGGCAAGGGGATAACACCTAGTGTCCTCTATATTGGCTTGCCTAACCCCGTTGTTGGGCGCTATCGTGACCTGAATTAGGATTTGGGTCGTGACACCAGGCCTTCTTCGCATTTGCGACAAAATCATCGCATTTCCCGGGCCTGCAAACTTTGCAATTGCGAAGCCTGATCTCGTAATTGCGAGATCAGAGACCTGGTGACAGACACCAGATGCACAACTGAGATTTTCTAAGTCTAAACACTCTGTAGCCTACCTAAAACTCACCCGAGCCCTCGGGGCTCCAAACCAAACATGAACGCAAGTCTAAAAACATCATACGGACTTGCTCGTGCGATCAAATCACAAAAATAACATAAAAAACTATGAATTTAACCTCTAAACTCATGTTTTCTCAAGAACACTTCAAATTTAACTATTTCTCAACCGGACGTCTGAATCACGTCAAATCAATTCCGATTCTTACCAAATTTCACAGATAGGACACAAATATCATAACAAACCTGTACCGGGCTTCGGAACCAAAATACGGGCCTGATACCAACGAGTTCATACATTAATTCATTTATTTATTTCCCGTAAAAACCAGCACAATAATTTTCTTCAAAAATTATTTTCTAAGGCTAGGGACCACGGAATTCAATTCCGGGCATACGCGCAAGTTCCATATTGTACTGCGGACCTCCCGAAATCGTCGGAACACGGATTAGGGTCCGTTTGCTCAAAATATTGAGCAAAGTCAACTAAAACAAAATTTTAACTCTAAATTTTATTATTTCTCATATTTCCACATAAAATCGAGGTAATTAAAATTAGTCTTTTTAAGGCTAATGAGCCTGGAATGGAGTCTTAATTCATAAGATGACTCTTTGGGTCATCACAGGCTCTTATGAAAAATAGAACTTGGTCTCTTGTACCATCTACTTCTCCTCAGAATATTATATGTTGTAAATGGGTGATCCGCATTAAACACAAACCTGATGGTTCCATTGAACGCTACAAGGCTCGTCTTGTAGCTAAAGGTTTTCACCAACGCCCAGGAATTGACTTTCATGCTACTTTCAGTCCGGTAGTTAAACATATTACTATTAGACTTATTTTTTCTCTAGTTGTGACTTATAGATGGCCTCTGCACCAACTCGACGTAAAAAATGCATTTTTGCAAGGAACTCTAGAGGAAACTATGTTCATACAACAACCACAAGGATTGGACTTGCTCGTGTGATCAAATGGACTTGCTCCAAACCAAACATGCACACAAGTGTAAAAACATCAGATGGACTTGCTCGTGTGATCAAATCACCAAAATAATATCAAAAACTACGAATTTAACCTCTAAACTCATGTTTTCTAGAGAACACTTCAAATTTCACTATTTCTCAACAGGACGTCCGAATCACGTCAAATAAATTTCGATTCTTACCAAATTTCACATATAAGACGCAAATTCATAACAAACCTGTACCGGGCTCCGAAACCAAAATACGGGCCCGATACCAACGAGTTCAAATATTAATTCATTTCTTTATTTCCCGTAAAAACCAGCACAACAATTTTCTTCAAAAAATATTTTCTAAGGCTAGGGTCCTCGGAATTCAATTCCGGGCATCCGCCCAAGTTCCATATTTTACTGCGGAACTCCCGGAAGTGTCGTAACACGGATTCGGGTTCGTTTGCTCAAAATGTAGACCAAAGTCAACTAAAATAAAATTATAACTCTGAAATTTTTTATTTCTCATATTTTCACATAAAAGCTTTCCGGTTTCACGTCCAGACTGCACACGCAAATCGAGGTAGTGAAAATTAGTCTTTTTAAGGATAATGAGCCTGGAATGGAGTCTTAATTCTGTCACGACCCAAAAATCCCACCTTCGGGTCACGACTGCATCTAACGGTGAACTCGCTAGACAAGCCAACGTTTTAACTGAATATAACTCATCAATGACTGAAACGAACAAATTAACTAGGGCATCGATGGCCCGCAACATGCATTTAGCAAAAATAACCAAAACATAACATAGCAGATGCGAAACACAACCCATATACAAAATCCCAGAACTGGTGTCACCTACTCACGGACTATCTAAGAGACTACTACAAACAAAAGGTCTGAAATAAATACATAGGGTTGTCTTGAAATACAAAGTAAGACAGAGCTCAAAGAGGAAGTAGAAGGTGACGTCAAGGCCCACGAACGTCTTCGCGTCTACCTCGAGTCTCCTGTGTGACTGAATGAGATGCTCCGATCGTCAGTGATCTCCGGGTCTGGCTGCGTAGTCTGCACAACATAAAGAAGTGCAGGTGTAGCATCAGTACAACCGACCCCATGTACTGAGTAAGTGTCGAGCCTAACCTCGGCGAAGTAGTGAC